>QKWP01000449.1:275015-298267 GCA_003550325.1 Gigaspora rosea | reverse complement strand
AAAAAAAAAAAAAAAAAAAAAAAAAAAAAAAAAAAAAAAAAAAATTCTTTCTCAATTTTATGCAGTAAAAAAATTTAGTGATTATTTGTGCAATTTTTATTTAAATAGATGGATCACTTACTGCAGCGTTAACATTTACACATATAAAATTTATTTTTATAATTTACATAATTTTGTTGTTATTTTTGTAAGATATTTCGAAAATAAATCCTATATAAGAAACAGAATGCAATTAAAAATGTGTTTAATGGTGAGTGAAATGATGTATGTGATTCTGAACGTTTGATTGCTAGTGAATTCATTTGAGATTTCTTTATTCATGCGTATATATCAACATTATTACTGTTCTATAATATTATTTACGATGATACTATATATTTAATTTTCTTGTCAAATACAAAAGCTTAATAATTATTGTTATTACTTATTATGTATCAAGTTATATCTCGTTTTTTTACTGTTATTCATGAATCTACCTGTCAATTCATGGTTTACTGTATTATGGCACATAATAAAATTTTTTTTATCCAGTACAGAGCTTCACTTGATTCGGATGTGCACGAAAGTAAGACTTATTGTTAATGGTTTTTACAGTTTTAATGAGGCTAATTGTTAATTGTTTTTTACAGTTTTAATGGGGTTTAATGTTAATGGTTTTTACAGTTTTAATAAAGTTTATTGTTAATGGTTTTTACAGTTTTAATGGGGCTTATTGTTAATGGTTTTTACGCCGTTAATGGCTTATTGTTAATAGTTTTACGCTGTTGATGGGGCTTATTGTTAATGGCTTATTGTTAATGGGTTTTATGCTGTTAATGGCTTATTGTTAATAGTTTTACACTGTAATGGGGCTTATTTTCAATGGTTTTTACACTGCCAATGATTACTTTACACTACTAATACTGTATTATTGTAAATTATTTTCATTATGGTTATTATTTACTCAGTTTAGCCACATACTTTGAGTACATGATTGACATAAAATAGTGAAGTTAAAATGTAATGTGTTATGTGTCATTTTTATTGGTTCGTGTCAATTCAGAATCAACTTGTGCCATTTTTAAATCAATGAATGTGTTGTTTTGAATCAGTATTACCTAATGATATGAACAAAAGTCAAAAAAAAAAAAATAGGATGTTGCAGTTGCATTTTCGTTTACAGTATTTGTTGTTTTAAAATAATACATGGAAATAAATATCTTTGTTTTGAAAAATTTGTCCACATTTGTAACCGTATCTATCAATAGTAGGTTGATCGTAGATACTTGAGAAATTTATTAATTTTATTATGTCGATATATATGTTTTTCATTACAAGCAAAAGAATCTATACTAACTAATCTTTATTATTTTATTTCATATTTTACATTCGCTCTGCTTTCTAATTACATAGGAATGACACAATTATGTAAGCACAACCTATAACTATTTAATCTATTCGCTATCGTATAAAGATTATTGCACCATAGTTAATGATGCCTGCGAAATTATTTAGCACTGACGAAATGGTTCGTCAATTGTTTCGTCTGACGAAACTTGACGATACGAGGTAACTACTGACGATTGATGAAACTACTGACGATTGACAAAACTCTTGTCAAAATTAATTCTGATAAAATATAAACATGTAGCTTTCCATCTTTCAACAAGTTCCTCTATTAATTCTATATTCTTATGGTAAATCTGTACGGGATCGTTATGGCCAATTATTAAATCACAATGGTACTAATATTGTTTTTGATCTTATCAATGCACTCTATGATCCATTGCAAGATTATCAAGCCCAGGTTGCAATTACCTATCAGTCTCTTCTCCAATCTAAAAAAAAAACCAAAAAATCAACGAGCGCAGCTATGGTATGCATATTATTTGGGCAAAATCTTGGGGAACATGCAGAGCAAAGAACGGTTTCTATCAAGCAACTTTATAGATATTATGCCACCACAACTGTTCGAATTTATTATATTTTCCGTAAATGGAGAGCTGATCTAATTGACAAAACTACAACGTTAACATTGCCATTGGCCTATGAACTGAAAACAAGACTATCAAAAAATTAAGCTAATTTCATAAGATGTTTCACAACTAGTTAATACGAATCACCGTATTAATAAATAAATTTTAATCTATATATAATCTTATTCTCTTAATAAAAAAAATAAAAATTATATTAAACAAAAAAATGCAAGATGTAATACTTTTTTTGTGATAAATTATCACAAAATCGACTTGCTTTAACTGTAATTAGTAAGATTGCTATCATGGCGCTTACTGTTACTATGTACGTACGTACATATTAAAAAAAAAAATCTAAATTTTTGGTGATATACGTAAATTATGCTTAAAAAGATTAAAAGTATATAAGGCCACACAAACTTTATAAATCGGTTCTTATAAATTTTTAAATGGACCCAGCAACCCAGCTTTTAATTTTATCTTCAAAAAATTTTATAGTTATATATAAAAAACAGATAAAATTTTTTAGTTTTTTTTAAAAAACTCCGAATAGTAAATATACTCAAAATTTTTTTAAAAAATTTTGTTAAATTTGATCCGTTATGAGAACCGATTAAGTTTGTATGGCTTAAGTAAATTCTCGATGATATAACGTATTTACTACCATTGCTTCAAACGTTTATGATTGAATGCACTAGCCGGATCTTTTCTACTCAAATTTTTGACTGCTGCTAAATACAGTCCAATTCCGGATCTCATCATAATGAACGTTTATATAATACTCTTTATATTATACCATAACTTAGTAAACTATCGGCTCTTATCATAAACCCGTTTTTTTTAAAGCTGTTAAATAGTAAAATTTACCTGAGAAAATGAGTTCTGTTTATTGATATTCACCACCATTGTATTATCGGGTTGTATTATCAAAGATAATATTTACGTCGATCGATGTCACGCTATCGATATAAATTTGTTTACGGTTGTTCTCAAGCAGCTCCCTCAATGAGATTTGCTAGTGATCGAGGTGCTGCTCAATCATTTCGATCAATCGAATTTAATTGAAATGATCTTTATAATGATTTTGCCGGAAGTTCATTGTGCAAAATGCGGATTTTGAATTTTAGCCAATCAGAGTAACTCTATGAAAAAAAAGATGGTTGCTAGCTCCAGGTTTTTTTGATCGAAATGATTAAACATGATCCATTTTTCAACCAATCAGATCATTTTATTAGTCATAGAGCGAGGTGCTTGAGAACAACCTACATCTAGTGAGCTGCAGCTTGCAGATCACATGCAACCGTTCACCAATCAAACATCATGCATGAGAACAAGCCACCTAAAATTCATTCCATAAATACCCCACCTCAACTTTCACCCAACTCTCACTCACCACAAATTCGCCAAAACCCTGACATTTCTAAGAGATAAATACTTACCGCGACACACATCAACACTCTCTATATATATTATCTAATTACTCGTGCTACCAAATACGGATTTAATCGAAGTTAAGCAAGTTTGAATAAGAATTTCCGTAAAATAAAAATGTAAGTGAAATTTATTGTCAGTGAAGTGACAAAGATCCGTTGGTTTGTAACTAATTTTTTTATGTTGGTTATCTAGTGCTGGAATCCGATCCAATGTTCCCACGACCGTAAGAATTACTTGCACAAGCCACCATATTCTCAAGGTAGCGATAAAGTTCCAAAAACAGTAAGCAAAAAAGTCGATACGGCCATTGCATATACCCAAAAACAACGTCGAAATAATATTGTATAAGCTTTATTCGCGAAGTAAAAAAGACCTGTTGGCCCCCATAAATCGGGACGATTATGATAAACTAATACGGTCTTTAAATGACACATACAACAGTATAGTTGTATACTATACTAAGCAATTCAATTATATTAGTGATCACATTATTGGATTGTTTCGAAAAATTTTAGTATTAGTTTACATATGTTAGGTATTTTTTATTTTATTTGGTTTTTCATTGCTGTGTACTCTTTAATCATTAATTCGTATATTTATTTATTTATTTATAGATGGAGTAGCAGCTCTATTGCTACTAGATCCGATTACAAGTAGGGTTGGACGGATCCGGCTAATAAATCAAGTGGTAATACCAACCATTGGAGATAATAATGAAGCCAAACATATGATAGAATTGTTTTTCCAAATTAAAGTATGTATTATAATATCTTTATTTTATGCCTACTGTTAGATAATACAAATAACTAATATATAATTATTTTAGGAATTAATTCTACAAATAAAAACGTAATTGAACAATTGATATAATAGCAAAATAATCAAAAAGACTTTCTCAAGTGTTGGTAACTCAAGAAGATGGGTCAAGTAAAGAAGAATTTTTATTACGTATAGTAATCCCACGGGTTGGTATATAGAAATTTTTGTGTAACAAAAACAAAAATTGATATTTTGACCAACCAAATTATAAATTCTTACTGATAAACTCTACGTAAAAGAACAACTCTTTCCTCTCAAATGTCTAAAAAACAACGCGCATTCTGATGTCCTCATCTTGGTCCGTTTTTGTGGATGGTCCTTTAGGAATTACCAAAGGGCAATTTTTAATAAGCGTGATTTACACCAACACCTGAAGAAATAACACTAGATCCTAATATTTAGGGATGGGCAAATCCCGATTTTTTTAAAAATTTCTGTGCGGGATCTGCACGGGATTCGCGGGATCGAGTAGAGTTTCTGAATTTTTCACGATTAATAAATATATATATATAAATCATCACTGAATGTAATTTTTGTTAAGATAATAATCACTTCTTATATATCTTACTGCATTATTACAAATAAATTTGCATATATAAATTTGCCTACTATTAAAACATTTAAGTGGAAGATCGCAGATAAAGGGTATAAAATGATCGACATTTTATAATAAATCACGGCGGAATTTAATAGTAAATTTTTATAGTGTGCGAATGGGGCTTGCTTACATATAAAAGTATTTTTTTATTAAGTAACACTTTAATTAAAAGTCGTAGAGCTAATTCTTGTGATTCTAATGGTAGTAAAATCATCAAAATCGGTTTGATAAATCATAAGATACGAGTATTTTTCAATTGTTTACTATAGAGTTTTTTCTTATGAATTGAAGCACATGGCGTTCCACTTACTATATAAGGTAATAGTCACATGCCCGCCGATTTTTACTATGAAATTTGTTCCCTTTAACTGCGGACTACTAATTAAATTTTATAACTATTAAATTTATCAATTCTTATTTGCCTTAATTTTATCAATTTGTTTTTATAATATTATTATTATATAAATATATATATATATATATTTAAAATTATAATGGTAACAAAGCGATCAAATCATATAAGCGTATAAAAATTTATAAGTAAACAGGTGCATAATCAGTGTAAAGGCAAAAATTTATAAGTAACTACGTTATATACATAAAAAGCATAAACGACTTATAAGAAATTCATAATCGGGCTATAATTTCTGATCAAATAGTCACTTTTATACTTTAATGTCACATAAATTATTGGCTCAAATTTTATTTAACCTTAATCACTATATTAAATAACCACTGAAATTGGAGATTTTCGCCCATATGGTACATGGTGTATTATTTTATACAAGAAATTAAAAGTCTATATTCCCACTTTATTAATAATGACAATTTAAAAATTTATATCGACGTACAGTTTGTGCATTATCTCTATACGTACGTATATGTGGAACTAGAAACAAATAAAAAGTTTAATGCGTGTATAACATTTTTATGTACATCAAATACTAATTAGGAATTGGACCATTTATGTTAAAGCAGGCCGGATGATTTGTTAATGCGGGCCAGATGATATGCTAACGCAGGCCAGATAATCTTACCCCATCGCTACTAATATTATTATCTTAGAAATTTTGATAATTTTATTTAATAAGTATTTCAAAATTGTAACTATTTAGCTTTTCATTTCGTTTATATTCTACATTAATTTAGTAAATTATCTAAATTCTCTAAAAAATAGATTAAAAGTAGAAAATTACTCAATCAAATTAAATTAAATTGGTTTAACCAATTTAATAGATTCAATAATGTCTAAATATCATATTAGTGATGTAATCATTTTTTTTAAAAAATAAATTGACAAAATTTTGCGTAACAAAATCATTAATTGTATTATTTAAAAACTCAAATTATCTGTCGAAGACTGACTTCCTTATTTTTCTTCATCGAACAATGAATGACTTATGTTACTTTTGATGTTATAAATTACATAAATAAGCAGCATTAATTACGCATCATTCATGTAAAATAAAACTAAGTGTTTACAGTTTATTCTTTAAGTATCGTTAAGTATCTTAAAAATTTTTTTTTCTTATTTAATAATGATGATAATATAAATATTCACTTCTTTGGCTCATGAATCTCTTAAACAAATACCGTATTCCTTTGAAAATAACACCCATTTTTTTGTACATAATGCAAGTCAAGGCAGTTATAATGCGGGCTAAAATGACTTAATGTAGGTCAGGGTGTTATTTTCGGATAATATGGTACTAAAAAAAAAAATACCATATGAAAATTTGATTATCAATTATTCTAAAGTCAAAAACCTGTAATTTATTTGAAGAATTTTCGAAGTAAAATAAGAATGTGGGTTTGAACATTGTGAATTTGTAAGAACATCCATAATCTAATATTAACAAAGTGAAGCGGACAAATAATTACTCTGTAAAGGTATTCGCTTTCGGACCAATGGATGCTAAAAATGTCATATGCTCTAGTCAATATTCAAAGAATAATTTAAAATGGAATATGCTTTTTTTATTTATTTGTTATCAAATGAAGCTTACATATAATATTCATAATATTAGCGATATTTATTCTGTGGAATGAAGCTATTCAGCACTAAAAAAACTAAATATTGCCACTACAGAAAGACCAGCATACCGATGTCGATCTTTTGATATTTATATTAAAAATGCTAACATTTTCAAAAAAAAGGCACATTTAGATGTAATACTTTGTTTTTTTTTCAAAAAAAAAGGCATAATAATAAATTGAAATAAATAAACAAATGCTTTGTTTCTTTTTTTTTTTAACATTTAATATTTATTCTCATCGTTATATAATAATTATTTTTATAAAAAAAATATTATTTTATTAATCAGTAAAACCAAACCAATTCCAAAGTGACATACATTATTCTTTGATTCACAAATGACAAGTAGATTCGAATTGACAGGAATCGATAAATGTCTAATATCACTGAATTTTTCATGTTATTTATTGTTTGGCTTCAAATATTTCTTCATTTTTTTCAGTTTTTGTCAATTTTGTGCTTTCATCTATACTAATCTTAATTTTTTATTCTGGGTCTATGTCTCCTTATTTCATATTTCATATGATATTTGAAATAATCTTACGAGTTCACCGTGCGGATTATAGATAAATAGCTTTTAGATTACTTACGATATCGATCACACAATTTATAATTAATTTAAACAGAGAGTCACATATAAGTATCGCTAAAAGAAAACAAAAATACTGCATTGAATTATTCATAAAAATATTTCAGTGAAATATATACTTTACATAATTAAAAATCAATATTTACTGATATTTACTGATTAGGTTAGAGTTAAAGCTAAGCCCAGCAAAAGGATAAATAAAAGTTCACAGTTTGATTTTCTCTGTTTATACGCTTATGAGTGCATCTTTGCCTATCCTGTCATTTATATTTTTCTCTGGTTATACACTTATGAGTGCTTCTTTGTCTATCGTGCAATATATAGCTATATCTATGGTTATACTTAAATCGTGATTATAATGCAATAATAATGCAATGTTTTTAGATAATTAAATTGATAATTTTAAATTAAATTAACGCAACGCAATGTATGTTACAATATGTCACCTAGGGATGTGTTCAAATTGTAACGTAGAACTTGATCAAAGTTATTTTACCCATGCCAAGTTTGACTATAAACCATGATACGTAGATCAAGCTGAAAATACTAATTAGTATTTTTGATACAACTTTATTTGTAAAATATTTCTAAAATAGATTAATATGATGCCTAGTTCCATACAACAACTCTAAATTGGGTTAATCTTAATTAACAGAAATTATGTTTCAAATTTTATGCGAAAAATGTATTTTACAGAAACTTGTAATTATCTTAAAACAAATTATCAAAATTGGTTTAAAAAAAACCGTTATTACAGCATTTTTAAAATATTTATTTTGTTTCACTGTAATATAGAAGTTGTAAAATTTCTTCCTTGTAACTTCTTTATACTTTTATTCACCTTTGGTAAGAGAATCTACGAACATCTGCAACTTCTACTTATTATTTGCATTAATTTTTCTAGAATTTATGAGAACAAATGTAAATGAAAAAATAATGAAAGATCGAATAAGATTCTAATGAATATAAAAAGAATATAAAAATTTTCGTAACTATTCAAATAACCGGTTCAATATTTGGGTGAACCGTATGCCGGGTAGCTTAACGGTTAATCCGGTTATTTGTTGAACGGTTCAGGGCAATAAGATCGGCACGTGTGTACTGTACCAATCAGAAAACTTAATTGTGTCGATCATTTAAAAAGATTTAATTGGTGCATATTTTGTTCGTAATACAGGGGTAGTTCACGATCGCTAGCACTTAAGAGAATTTTTTAACCAATAATATCATAATTTCAGGTAATAATTACAGATGATTTTGTGATCAATTGTTCTTTCCATGTGCTATAATTCCTCATTAGTTCACGAATATTTAATATTTAGTTCTCATTAACTGCGTTAATTTGGCATGTGCATATAAAGAGCATTTATTAATTTAAGTATTTTAAATAAATATTTAACTTCATATATATTTACTAGTTAATTTTATTCTATTCGTATCAAAGCATTTATTACTTACATTAAGCCTGTGGGTACTTACGGACTTTGAGAGCTGGGCTAGGGCATCGAGTTCTAAGCTCTAGAGTAAGGGTAAGGGCTTGGAAGTCAAGCCCTTACACAAATGGTAGAGCTAGGGTATTTCTATTACCTGGCCTTACCCAGCTCATGCAGAGGCCTAATTGCAACTATTATTATTACACTATTTATTAATTTATTTATAAAAATAAAGACCTATATTAAAAGTAAATAAAAAATTTTAAAAAGTAAAAGTTTCAATATATATACTTTAAACTTTTATTATTCTAAAGGTTTTTAATATATTTAAAAAATTTTTTTTTAACAAATTGATTAAACAGATTTAACAATAAATTTTTTACTTAGAAAATATATAGCTAAAATTAATATTTATGATTTTATTAATTTATAAAAAAGATGTAGACAAGTTTGACTGCAATTTAATTTAAAAGATAAGTTTTTTGGCAAACTGATAGCTAAAATGGCCAAAAATTTGGGCTAATTAATAAAATTACCAAAATTGCTTTAAGTGTATTTATTATAAAATAGTATTGCAAAAACTTTAATTTTGTTATATTTTATAATAATTTTTGTAAGATATCTAATATTATGTAGTTAAAAGCAAAGTTATGTTTTTTCAAAATAATGTTACAAATCAAATTTGCTATAACTGTAAACTATATATCAGATATTATTAAATTAATAAGTAATTTAGAATCAATAATTTTCAATTTAAGCTATTCTATAAATATTCTATATATCTATTTATTTTTAACAGAATAAAACTATTAATATAGTTATCCCTTCCTATAGTTACACCCATATAGTCACACCTCTATTTAAGTACCCAATATTGCATGACAGACTTAAAATACAGTAAAAACCTCATTATAGTCACAAATTACTTATAATCACTATCACCATAAACATTTGATTTTTTAACAATTATATTAATAATAAACCCTCACTATAGTTACTAATTTCTAACTAAATACAGATTATAAAATCTGATTGGCCAATATTCATATTTATGTATATTTAAAATTATCTATTAATGCTTTTTAAAGGTTTAATAGCAAATAACTTCTGATCCAATGACCCGATTTGGATGAAACAACTACTAAAATGTTCATCTCAATGAGACAATTCTAATGAGCCTAAAATCATTAAAATTCAATTAAGATTGTTAAGAATTTGTATCACTTCATGTGTACTAGAAACGTAGTCATGCAAATTGATGGAGTGTATGGTTACCTGCTATCTAGAATGGCATTTGCAAAATCTTGCATTTGATTGGACATTAAAAATCTATAATTTCATATGTTAATGTACTGTGCTGGTATAACATACTTGTACTGTTCATGTAGTCAACTTTTTCTATTTTTAGTTAGTATTGTTATTTTATCATATTTTGTGGCATAGTCAGGTGATTGAATCTCCAAATGGGTAATCAAAGATCAAACAGGTGATCAAATCTCCAAACTGGTAATCAAATCTTCAGACAGGTGATCAATTAATTGTTTGGAGATTTGATCACCTTTTTGGAAATTTGAATCTCCAAATGAGTAATTAAAGCTCTCATACGAATTAAAAATATATAAGGGTTTGGTTTTAGCTTATAGAGGAAGAACAAGTAGGATTGTAGATAGTATTTCTGTACTAATTCAATGTATTGATTCATATTAATAAAGAGGACCCTTATACCTGTAATTATGTATATTAGTTATTGTTTTAAACCATTTAACCTTAATCACAATTTGTTCATAATCAAACTAAACCAGCCCAATTTTATCAAAGCTCTCCCAACTGATCATAACACCAGATTTGGTATTTGTGTTATTCTGAAAACGCAGTAATATATATCATATAGTGGAACAAAATCAGGTAAAATACTTTCTATTGTCATCACCAAAATTTGCACAAGGATTACTATCGATTTTTATCATTATTGAATAGTAATCGATTTAAATCCTCCATGATGAGGACTAACGATTAAGATAGTAATCGATAATAATCGGTAATAATTGATAGATATCAGATTAAAAATCAAGAATAACAATACTATTATACTGTATACTTATTTTTAAATTTTACAGTTTTTTGTATGTTTTCGCATGTTTTCACAAGGTTTTGCAATTTAATATAAAATTTTATATTTTTTTATTTATTTCTATTTATTATTATTATTTTAAATATATTTTAATTAAATATATATTTTTAATTAATATTATATATTTTATTATATATTATTATGCATTTTTTATAAAAAAATAAAAAAATAACAAAAACAAATAATGAAAATAACAAAAATGAAAAAAAGTAATATTTTGAACCTTTTCGCACTTCGTTGCATAATGCTATCTCTATACACTTATTTTTTTATCCTGCAGTTAGCTATTATTTTTTCTTCTTTGTTTTAACAATAATATTCGCTTATATTTGCTTATATTTGCTAATTCCTAAAATAAAAAAAAATGACAAAAAAAATAAATCCAAAAAAAACGAAAATGAAAAGTAGTAATATTTTAAACTACTTTCATACTTCATCGCATAATACTAGCTCTATACACTTATTTTTCTTACTCTGTAGTTAGCTATTATTTCTCTTTTTTTTTGTTTAACTATTATATTCGTTTATATTCACTAATATTCGCTCATATTTGCAACTTCCTAATGAGTATAAAAAACAAACAAAAAACAAAAAACAAAACTAAAGGGTGTGGTGATATAGAGAAGCTAAGTTGTCTGGTTGTCACCCCAAGCAGCAGGTCTAGAGTTCAAATCCCACTGGAGACAAATTGAAAAATAGGCTTGTGTTATGGTAACATTTGTTCATTGATCAGTCGGGTAGATTACCTGTAATCTTGGTAAAAGCCAAGGGACCGGAACAATTGAAACCCATTTGGCAAGTCCTGAGTGGAGAGGTAGCTGAACTTTCAACAGAACTAGGGAAAAGGATCTTATTTATAATTTTATTTTATCTTTTTTATATATTATACAATTATTAAATATTATTATAATATTAAGTTAAACTAAATATTATAATAATAAAATCAATTGCTATATAGTATTTAAAAAAATAATTTCAAATTATAAATAAAACTTTACCTCACATTTTAGTTGTAAAAAAGATTCCTCATTATTTGTTTCTTTAACAGCATCTCCAAGTAATGAAATAAATAGATTTAATAGATAAATTGTTGTAAAAAATGAAAATATAACTATTAAAAATACTAGCATCCAATTATTTTTATAAACCCAAGAAGAGACTGCACTTGAATCACCTAAAATTAAATTAAATAATAAAATTATTTTTTGGTTTATATTATTAAATTTTTTATTATAAATACCTGTTAACATAAAATATACTGCCAACAAAGAAGTACTAAATAGTGCAAACATATTTGTATTATTATCAGGAATTTCAAAAGTGATGACCCTTCAACTGTACCATTAGATGAAATAAATTGATATGTTGAAACAAGATTCCAAGGATTATTAGAATCATTAGTATAATTTGGTTGATTATAAGAATATTTAGTAGAAGGTCTTAATAAAATATGCAAAGAATGAGCAAAGGCCAAAACCAAAATACCTAAAATAACAAGAAAAGAAAAAATTTTTTGTGCAACTCCAATCATAATTGCAAAGTAAGTTCCAAAATTTTCCAAAACACAGAAAAATAATAAAAATCTAATTTCAAGTAAAAAGACAGAAATAGTAATAATCCAAACTGGTGGAAATATGTTATATAACCATATTATTGAAGTTATTGTTGGAAATAATATCGCAGCAAGGTCTTAGTTATAAATAATTTTTAGTAATAGTATATATTAATATATCAAATTAATTATCAAACAAAAAATATAAATACCAGACCAGTTCCAAGGACTAGTAATATAAGGCATTGGTCTATAAATAAATTGACGAACTTCAAAAATAAAATAAAAAAATCCAAGAAAACTAGTTACTATTAAAAGAAGTACATGAGTATTGCTAGTAATTTCATCTTCTGTAATTGTTGAAAGTATTAAAAAACAACCCATAAAAATTATATATATTGTCCATATTAAAAAATAGTAATATTTTCCATAGGTATTCCACTTAAAATTAATAAGAGCTTTAATATTTAGTGATTTATAATAATCAGAATCATTAAGTAAAGTAAAAGAATTGTTATTTAAATTAAATAATTCATAATAAGAATAATTTTGGGAATATGTAGCAAAATTCAATAAAGGAAATATTAATTTTACAGTTTTTTGAGGATAGATAGTAAAATAAGACGCATAAAATAAATAAAGAGATCTTAAATATTTATAAATTTTAGGATAATATTCTTCTAAAAGGTTCCAGTTTTCAGAGATCCAGAAAAGCAAGTAATCAAAATATGAAGTATAAGATAAATATGAATGAACATAAGCTCCATAATATTAAAGATGGGGTAATAAAGAAGAATTATTTGTATAATTGCCTGCAAAAAAGAGTAAATTAGTTTTCAATAAAAATTTTTTAGTAGCTCTCAGATTTCCAGCATATTTTTCTAATTCCATTGGCATAGCAGCAATTTGCTTTATAAATAACATAAAGTCATAAATATCACCATTTTCAAACATTGATATGCTATAAATATAACAATTGTCAAGTACCATATTAATATCATCATTTTTGTACAATCGAACTAATTTTTGAATTATTTCACTTCCATATAATTTTAGTGCAAATTCATTATTTTTCAAAGCGTCTAATATAGATCAATATCATCAAAATTTGGTGTTGGTAAATTTCAATATCAAAATCTAGTTTATGATTAAAAGAAATAAGATGTTTAACTATTGATTGTTGAGCTTCTTGAGTTGATATTTCTTGTATATCTTCTTTCCAAAAATAAATAAGTTCAATTAAACTTTTTTCAGAATTTACTGAGAAATTCGTATTCCAGAAGAAGAAACTAATATTATATCATCATTTTTAAGCACCTTAAGTTCTAAAATGTAACCATCAACACTATCATATGAAATAAAATTTTTTTTAGAAGTTTCTTTCAAATTAGACTTAATTTGTGCTGTTAAATATATTAAATTCTTCTTGCTGCGTTCATAATATTTATTCGTAACAATCCAAGTATATGCCTCTCCAGGATATTCTTTAGAAACATCTGAGTAACTCTGAGCTAAAAATTGATTTGCTTTATATCTATCCAAAGTATCCTGCATAAATTGCTTAATTTCTCCTACATTGAAAAAAGTACAAGTACTATCAACATAGTGTTCTTTACTTTGTAACTGATTTTTCCAGTTTTCATTTTGAGAAAATCTTCTAATTAATAAATTATTTTTATCAATTTTTATAATATAATCATTAATAACCTCATAATTTTGATTTAAAATATCATGTAAGACATTAGTATTTGGTGGCTCATCAAGTGTATAAGTGAGAGGATTCAATATATAAGTAACAATATCCTTTGTTAGTTTATTTTGAAAAGATGAGTAAACGCTCTTTCTCTCTTGAACCAGTAAAACAAAACTTATCGACAAAAAACAAATTCGTAATTCTCATAATTTAATGTTTCTGAAAATGTTTCTGAATTGTTAAATAAAATTAATAATCACTTTGTTTTTATTTATAGATACTTTAAATATAAAATACCTACTATTTGCTATCTCTCTACCAGATTTTGTTGAATAAACACAGACCGCTAAACTCTTACTCTCTGTATGAGAAACTATTGCTAACAATGCGTTATTACTGTTCATTTCAAACAGGTTAGATAAGAAATCTTCACGCAAATTCAAATTTAGTATGTATTGCATTTCAAACTTTCGAGTTATTAAATCCCATTGTGTGATTACATGAGGTGTTTTAAAATGCATACAACGTTCCATTTTTATTATTTTACATCTATAATTATCATATTTTTCAAGTTCAATGCTATTTTTACATGCCCATTGATATCGCCAATTAAATTTTAACTTTGAAAAGATATATGCCCGATAAACTGGCTTCCCTTTGACAATTGAAAGATCTCCATTCTCAAGAAAAGCAATATCATCCATATCTTTATCAGTTTATTATCTTTTAAACCTTGCGCATTCAATATTTGTCTTAACTTAGTTATTATATCAATAACAGCAAAATAATTTCTATTACTTTGCTCTGTTAAAATAAAGTTAAAATTGGGTTAAAATAAATTACAAATAAGAACAAATATTAACGAATTTAACTGACCAAAATATAGTATTATAAATTGTTTAAAATCTGAGGCTCTTTTTAACTGAATATCTGGGATGGGATCAATGTTTAACAAAGATTTGAGGTCATCGGTATTTAATGAATTGATAGGTTCGATTGAAAGATCATTTGAGAGATCATCTGTGATGGACCATCCAACAATTGATGATCATCTTCACTCCAAGTCACTGATTTCATTTCCTCTGTGCGGAGTATGATCTTCAAATATCAGTTCTTCAGGTTCTGATGAACTCATTTTAGGTACTTAAGAATTATCAATGTGAATTTTAATTATTTTATATACTGTATGTAAAAAAATTTTTTTTTTTAAGAAGAAAAATTCCGAATATTGTGTTTTTAACTTATTAATCAATATTTGGAAAACTTTAGGGCAGCTTTTTAAAAAAAAAAAACATGTACGTTTATTCTGTAAATATATTAAAAATAATATATCGTGTGACAAAATGTATCGAAAAATCCAGTAATAAATTTATTTATTTAATTGGCTTAGCAACTTAACAAATATTAGCGAAGAATCCGTGGCTTCGCTGTTATATATTATGTAAAATCTTGTAAAAAAATTTGAACTTTGCATAGTATTTAATAGTTTGATGACATAAATACTGGATCTTTCTTATTGTTTAGTTTTAAATTTATTCTTTTTTCAGCTTTCTTTTTCATTTTGCTATTCATCAGTTTATACTAATGTTTAGTATTTATCGTTATTAATTTTTTTTTTATGCTGGGTTATTTCAAAATATCTATGTCGTAGAAATTAGTTGTGGCTGTTTAAGCATCGACTTTTGGATAGAAATAAAGCCGTAAGCTTAATTTATGTCACAATCTAAAGTAAAACTGAATTCTGAGATATATGTGATAACTTAAGCTTACAGCCGCAATTTTGCATTATAATTAAATATATGTCATAGAAACTTTTCGATTTTGCTGAGAATACTTTGGCATATAATTTCTGAGATGTTTCGATAATTTATATCAAAATCAATTTGAAATATTTTTAGCAAGCCGAAACAGTTCTTATTATATGTATAATTATAGCATTAATTTGACATGAGACATTGACTATTAATTGCGGCACAATTTTTAGTTTTAAACAATGTTTTGCGTGTCAAAATTCATTTCTACTGTATGTGTAATTCGAAATAATCACAGGTGGTATTGATTATTTAATATTAAGTAGCTTATACATTCATGAAATTGATTATGTGGCTTATAATTAATTTAAACAAGAATAGCATATAATATCTGTTCAGTTAAATAAAATACAAAGCTAAAAACCGTGTAAAATCAATATTTCACTGATTATATGAAAGTAAAAACTATACCTACACAAGGATAAATAAAACGTTTGCAGTTTATTTTCTTAGTTATGAATGCTTCTTTATACATTCTGCAATTTAGTAATTATAATGATAGTTAAATTTAAATCGTGATTATAACGTTATAAAAATACGAAATTGTTAAATAATAAAGTTGCAAAAACTTTTCCAACTGAACATATTAAATGTATGACACGAAACGTCATCTAAGGATGTTGTCCAGTTCAGTCCAAATTATATAACAAAAGCTCTAAATTAGCTAACCTTAATTGTTCATTTTGATTTTTTTGTGAAAAATATATATAGACAGTTTATGCAAGTCATCATGATCACGCATCGCCTAAAATCCCCTCTATTTTATGAAGGTTCAAACTTGAAAAAATAATTGTCGCGAAATCAAAAATTTGATAAAAAAATTGGATATGAATATTTGAAATATAAAAACAAAAAAAAAAAACATAAAAAAAAAAAGTTGAGTTTTTCTTTCTATGAAGTTTGATCCTTACATCGTCTTAATGACGGCAAGTGCATTTTTTGAAATAGGTCATATGTAAAATGTAATTTAAGAGTTTATAGTGTTATGGGCAAACTCAATTACTTATTCGAGAGCTTTCTGCAAATATTTTTGGCAGTACATGAGTCTTGTGTCCTCTGAATTCTTCGCCTACTTTTGGGGTCCACATGACTATTTAATTAAAAAAATTTTTCTTGAATTACCGTACATAGGATTTTTTTGGGTCAATACATGGTATTTAACTATGATTTGGTATCTGCGTTTGCTAGACAGCATAAGGTCAAAAATCACTAACTTTTAATACGGGTTACTTATTTTTCAAATTTTTAACCCAGGGATCAAAAATCGGAAAATCGGGATCCGATCACCGACAAGCTTACGCACATTTTACAGACAGATAGTTCATTCGTAAACATTATAATGCTAGTATTAATTCACCGATAAATCTAATGACAGTGGGATTGGAATAATTGTCGGTGAAATAATACGGAACCAATATAATACTAATAATCGCCTCTTTATTCAATATTCAGTTTAATGTGATTAAAATATATTATTCTTGATTAAAATCCGAGTATTTATTATAATAATATACGTGAGGCATTAATAGATCTTACAAACGATATATATTATATTAATTATTTTTTGTGGTCGGATTTACTACATTGGCTTAATTCTTGAATAATACACGAAAATATCATTTAATTTATTGTTTTTCTTCCTTTGCATAGTAAGAAATAAATGGTTTTAAGCAAGGCCTGGATATTACATGCAGTGGTAACGATAATACAAATAAATAGATCAAAGAAATAAGAAGAAAGCTCGTAATAAGTAAATCAAGTTGTCCTGTAAATTGTTTCCACAAAGTGTAAACAAAATGTATTTTGAAAATTTTTATAGCTATTATTTCAAGTTTATATGATTTAATATTTTGCAATCAATTAAGTAAAACTATGTAAATAGCGAATTAATTATTATCAAATAATATGTAAAGATGGAAATATTTATTAATAGTTATGAATTAGACATACCTTGAAGAAATAAATATTTCGTCCATTTTTATTAATTATACCACTCACTACTCTATCGTATTAATCATATTCATTTTTTAAATCTTTCCACTCGTCGTTAACCGATTCTCTTATAAACGATAAAATTTCACGGGAATTTTCATCTGGAAGCTTTAAAATGAGGTTTTTTTAAATGAACTTTACGGCTATTCCAGTAAGTTTGAAATTCCAAGTTGATTGACTATAGAGCTAATCGATTTTTAATTTTTTTATACTTTGATCATAAAAAATCTTTGCATCCTCTATTTCCTTTTTCTATTCTTTTTGCTTTATTCCAATAGATGTCAGAAATAAAATGTAATAGCTCGGCTTCTACCATTAGAATTATAAATATTGCAAACATTAATTGAGTTGTTGATATAGTTGTTCCTGCTTTCAAAAAAATATTACAGTAATTAGCCTTGTTTTATATTCCAAAAACTCTTTTTTTTTTAGTCGTAGTTGATTCCGTATGACTAGTCTAATTCTATGATTTCACAAATCATTCTTAATATTTATCAATTTAATTTTATATCATCGGCCGCTGTTAGATCTTCTATTTGTTTCATATTGATATTACATTTAGCTTCAAGATTTTGATAATGTTTAATATATTTTCTGTAGCAAAATTTATCTAATAAAAAATATTTGTAAATAAAAATAAAGATTAAAAAAAAAAAAGCTGCAAATAATAGAAATTTCATCATAATTCTTAAATTACCATCAAGAAATTTTTTTAAATTCGTTAAAATATCGGCATATTTACCAGAGCGATCGTTTTGCCATTCCTTGTTCAAAAAATATCCTCAATTTTACGTCTAACAAATAAATCATTAACTTCAAATTGAGATCCGAAAAAAACCATTCAAATTAATAATGTCTTTACTAACATCTTTATAATTATAATCAGTTATTTGAAATAATTAGTACAGTAGTATATAGTACTTATATTAACCAGCAATCTGTTGGTTGACAATCCGGATAACTGTACAATCCGCATGATTTTTTGTGTAAGCTATTTTTATTATTGCTCGATCAGCTGACTTTATTCAAACCAACTGAATGACTTTATTTAACCAAATCTGAAAAACATATGGGATAAGGGCTCGCTACCTTTGGCGGCTCTAATATACATAATCACATTTTCAACTACAGAGACATAGATTTATCACAACGGTAAGCGGAAAGGGACACCGATAATGCTCTGTATGTCCCACAGGTAAAGGAGCGATCTGAAACAATTCAAGGATCAAAATGCCTTCATGTAGAGGGAAACCGTCAAATCTTCCCATAGCTGTAAAGAGAATCGGTAACTATTTTCCTGCCAATATAAGCGAGGTTCATTCTTATGGTCCTTGCACTGCCACTTGCAGCCGCGGAGCCAAATACAAAAATTGGTCCTTGCACTGCCACCTGCAGTCGCGGAGCCAAATACAAAAATTGGCCTTGCACTGCCACCTGCAGCCGCGGAGCCAAAACAATTGGTCCTTGCACTGCCACTTGCAGCCGTGGAGCCAAATACAAAACAGGTCCTTGCACTGCTACTGCTGCCGTTGAGCCAAAAAACAAACAACAGGTCCTTGCACTGCTAATGCAGCCGTGGAGCCTGATATAGCAAAAAAACAACACTGCTTGCTTGAATTCGGGTGGGCAAGGGAGGCGATGGAGCCAAATACAAAACAGGTCCTTGCACTGCTACTGCAGCCGTGAAGCCAAAAAACAAACAACAGGTCCTTGCACTGCTAATGCAGCCGTGGAGCCTGATATAACAAAAAACAACCCTGCTTGCTTGAATTCGGGTGGGCGAGGGAGGGTGATAGAGCCAGCCTTCACAAGGCGAACGATATGATCGCCCTGTCACTTCGTTGACAGGCTTTTCAGATCCGTTTCATTCTTCAGATCAACTATTCAAACTATACAAATTATACGGATTATATTAACTATACAACTATAAGCATCATTCTAAATTTTTTGATATATATGAAAATTCGGCAGGTTTAAAGAATAAAAAAGAAAATGAAAATGATTCACAAAATGTCCTACCAATTTGTGAACGATGGTAAATTAGTAAAACTTCGAATCACACGCTCTATTATCCTTTTAATAATTTAATACTAGTTTGTTGCTTAATTATAGCTCTAGTTGCTCTGGTTATTTTATAATAAATGGATCGATGAATTGGATATTTCAACAATATAACTACAGTATCAAATAAAAGGTCGTAATTTTTACGGCATATTAAGTACAGATTTCCAGGAATTAAAGATAATATGATAATTTTAGATGAATTTTGGAACACACATATTATTATTAATGATCATATTTCGAATTTAAAATCAATAAATACTGTTAAAGTCAAACTACCACATCAACTTGTAGATTCAATTGTAAGTCTCTGGGATGAAGAATCTAAACGTTGTAAAGGTTGTATTATAAATTAACTGAAAGTGTCGCATTAAATTTCATGCTCGAGGTAAAATCTATTTTATATTTTGCAATTTTATTTTTACGATATATTATTACTAATACTTAATTTTCATTTACCTATTACTGTATACAAATTTCTTAATTTTATGCAGTAAAAAATTCAGTGCATTTTTTATTTAAATAGATGGATCACTTACTGCAGCGTCAACATTTACACATATAAAATTTATTTTTATCATTTACATAATTTTAGTTGTTATTTTTGTAAGATATTTTTGTAAGATATTTCGAAAATAAATCCTATATCAGAAACAGAATGCAATTAAAAATTTGTTTAATGGTGATTGAAATGATGTATGTGATTCCTGAGCATTTGATTGCTAGTGAATTCATTTGAGATTTCTTTATTCATGCGTATATATACACTTTTTGTATATCAACATTATTACTGTTCTATAATATTATTTACGATGATACTATATATTTAATTTTCTTGTCAAATACAACAGCTTAATAATAATTGTTATTACTTTTTATGTATCAAGTTATATCTCGTTTTTTTTTTACTGTTATTCTCATGACTCTACCTGTCAATTCATGATTTACTGTATTATGCCACATAAAAAATTTTTTTTATCCAGTACAGAGCTTCACTTGATTCGGATGTGCACGAAAATGAGGCTTATTGTTAATGGTTTTTATGCTGTTAATAGCTTTATTGTTAATAGTTTTACACTGTAATGGGGCTTATTATTAATGGTTTTTACACTGCCAATGAAACTTATTGTTAATAGTTTTTATTTTACACTACTAATACTGTAATATTGTAAGATTATTTTTCATTATGGTTATTATTTACTCAATTTAACCACATAATTTGAGTACATTATTGACATAAAATCGGGAAGTTAAAATGTAATATGTTATGTGTCACTTTTATTGGTTCCTGTCAATTCAAATCAACATGTGCCATTTTTAAATCAATGAATGTGTTATTTTGAATCAGTATTACCTAATGATAAAAAAAAATAGAATGTTGCAGTTGCATTTTCGTTTACAGTATTTGTTTTTTTAAAAGAATTCATGGAAATAAATATCTTTGTTTTGAAAAATTTGTCCACATTTGTAACCGTATCTATCAATAGTAGATGGAATGACACAATTATGCAAGCACAACCTATAACTATTTAATCTATTCGCTATCGTATAAATATTATTGCACCATAGTTGTTAATGATGCCTGCGAAATTATTTGGCACTGACGAAATGGTTCGTCAATGGTTTCGTCTGACGAAACTTGACGATATGAGGTAACTACTGACGATAGATGAAACTACTGACGATTGACAAAGCTCTTGACAAAATTAATTCTGATAAAATATAAACATGTAGCTGTCAATCTTTCAACAGGTTCCTCTATTAATTCTATATACTTATGGTAAATCTGTACAGGATCGTTATGGCCAAATTATTAAATCACATGGTATTAATATTGTTTTTGATCCTATCAATGCACCCTATGATCCATTGCAAGATTATCAAGCCCAGGTTGCAATTACCTATCAGTCTCTTCTCCAATCTAAAAAAAAAACCAAAAAATCAACGAGCGCAGCTATGGTATGCATATTATTTGGGCAAAATCTTGGGGAACATGCCACCATAGCAAAGAACGGTTTCTATCAAGCAACTTTCTAGATATTGTGCACCACAACTGTTCGAATTTATTATATTTTCCGTTGGTAGGGAGCTGATCTTATTGACAAAACTACAACGTTAACATTGCCAATGGTCTATGAACTGAAAACAAGAGACTATCAATAAATTAAGCTAATTTCATAAGATGTTTCACAGCTAGTTAATACGAATCACCGAATTAATAAATAAATTTTAATCTATATATAATGTCTTATTCCCCTAATAAAAAATAAAAAATTATATATTAGTGTTTGCATTCTTTAAACAAAAAAAATGCAAAATGCGATACTTCTCTTGTGATAAATTATCCACAAGGTCGTCTTGCTTTAATTGTAATTATCATGGCGCTTACTGTTACTATTTACGTACGTACATATTAAAAATAAAAATCTCCTAAAAAGGAAACAGACTATTAACTTTGTGCCAATAGTTCACACTTTGAACTCGTAAAAAAGAAATTCAATTATCAGATAATTGATATTTCTTTTTTACGAGTTCAAAATGTGAACGATCGGCACAAAGTTAATAGTCTGTTTCCTTTTTAGGATTAAAGCTACTCCAGTAGGGCCGTGAAAGATGCACCAATCAGAATCTTCTCTTATATGATTGGTATAGACCTTAGGGACTTTGCTGTGAAGGTCCCATATGTACATTGACTTGACTATTTATCATCGTGCCTTTTTGACTTATTGTATTTATGTGTTAATATTATAGCTTGTTTTTACTTGTTCAGGATTATCGATTTATTTATCGTATGGGTCTTATGTAACAACCCGTGCTTTTTTTGAAAGCTTATCGTACGGGTTGAAAATCATGTGACACATGATTTTCATATAGACCGGTGTGAATTTAGTTATTTTACAAGCAAAAACTGAATTCGGTTTTTGCTATAAAACTATGTATTAATATGTGAGTTTGGTATTTTTTTTTATAATTGGACAAAGACTTTTGTTTAACTGGGTATTTTTTATAATTGTAATAGATTGGGCGAAGACTTTTATTAACTGGGTATTTTTATAATTGTAATAGATTGGGCGAAAACTTTTATTAGCTGAGTATTCTTTTATAATTGTAATAGATTGGGCGAAGACTTTTATTATCTGGGTATTTTT
>QKWP01000449.1:252093-270951 GCA_003550325.1 Gigaspora rosea | reverse complement strand
CCTTATCCGAAACTCGAAACCTCACCCGACACCCGAAACCTCACCTGAACACCAAAAATACCCAAACTTCCATATACATTTATTGCATTAATGTATTATATATCTCTTTCAAATGCACTGATGTATGCTATGTATCTCTTCAATATACATTAATCGCATTAATGTATGTTATATATCTCCTTAAAGATACAATAAAATTTGAATATCCAGCGTTATTTGAGCCGGAATGCATGCGTGCAGTCCTTTTTGTTGTTATGATTCACAAGTATAACATGAAAGGTATAATTCCGGAGTTTATATTCTGACAATCAAGATTGCTTTTGCAAGCATCAGTTTTTTTACTTACTACGTAAAAACTGGATACAATATCAAGTAATAATAAATAATTAGTAAGTTCCTTATCTACTAATGATAGAATTAATAAGTTATCGCAGAATTAAATAAATTGTTGGTATCAAAAGTCATCAAATACTTATCGATTCATCAATGGCAATTTTTTCTATCGGCATAGAATTTTGAAATCAGTTGTAATAATGGTATTAAAAATAAAGTTGACCAGCTTTAAAAAAACCGAACAAAACTGAGGCAGTGAAAAAAACATAATTAAAAAAATGATCTATATAATGTTATAATTTATTCAAAAATAATTTTACATTTTGGGTTCATTAAAAAAATAAATCAACTTTATAATAAAATTGTAAAGGCTTCAATATTATATTTTTGAGTTTCGGATTATATATTTGGGTTTCGGATTATAGTTTCGGGGTTTCTGGTTTCGGAGTTTCGATTTTTTTTAAAAAACATCCGAAACTAGTTTCGGATTAGGACCCTTCCGAAACTAGTTTCGGGTAGGTTTCGTTTCGACGCCATGTTTGGTTTGTACATTGTAAATTTGTAAGAACATCCATAATCTAATATTAACAAAATGAAGCGGACAAAATAATTACTCTGTAAAGGTATTCGCTTTCGGACCAATGGATGTTAAAAATGTCATATGCTCTAGTGCAACAATATTCAAAGAATAATTTAAAATGGAATCGCTTTTTTTATTTATTTGTTATCGTTATCAAAAGAAGCTTGCATATAATATTCATAGTATTAGCGATATTTATTCTGCGGAATGAAGTTATTCAGCACTAAAAAAAACTAAAGATTGCCACTACAGAAAGACCAGCTATGGCAGCGTTTAGCAAGGCGATGCCGATCTTTTGATATTTATATTAAAAATGCTAACCTTTTTCAAAAAAAAAAAAAAAGACACATTTAAATGTAATACTTTGTTTTTTTTTTCAAAAAAAAAAAGGCATAATAATAAATTGAAATAAATAAATAAATGCTTTGTTTCTTTTTTTTAACATTTAATACTTATTCTCATCGCTATATAATATAAATATTTTTTATAAAAATAAATATTTATTTTATTAATCAGTAAAATCATACCAATTCCAAAGTGACATACGTTATTCTTCGATTCACAAATGACAAGTAGATTCCGAATTGACAGGAATCGATAAATGTCTAATATCACAATCACTGAATTTTTCATGTTATTTATTGTTTGGCTTCAAATATTTCTTCATTTTTTCAGTTTTGTCAATTTTGTGCTTTCATCTATACTAATCTTAATTATTTATTCTGGGTCTATGTCTCCTTATTTCATATTTCATATGATATTTGAAATAATCTCAGGAGTTCACCGTGCGGAGTATAGTTAAATAGCTTTTAGATTACTTACGATATCGATCACACAATTTATAATTAATTTAAACGAGAGTCACATATAAGTATCGCTAAAAGAAAACAAAAATACTGCATTGAATTGTTAATAAAAATATTTTCAGTGAAATACATACTTTACATAATTAAAAATCAATCTTTACTGTTATTTACTGATTATAAAGCTAAGCCCAGCAAAAGGATAAATAAAAAGTTGCAGTTTGATTTTTCTCTGGTTATACTCTTATGAGTGCCTCTTTGCCTATCCTGTAATTTATATTTTTCTTTGGTTATACTCTTATGAGTGCTTCTTTGTCTATCCTGCAATATATAACTATATCTATGGTTATGATTATAATGTAATAAAAATACAATATTTTTAGATAATTAAATTGATAATTTTAAATTAAATTAACGCAACGCAATGTATGTTACAAGATGTCACCTAGGGATGTGTTCAAATTGTAACGTAGAACTTGATCAAAGTTATCTTATCCATGCCAGGTTTGACTATAAACCATGATACGTAGATCAAGCTGAAAATACTAATTAGTATTTTTGATATCATACAACTTTGTTAGTAAATATTTCTAAAATAGATTAATATGATGCCTAGTGCCATATAACAACAACTCTAAATTGGATTAATCTTAATTGTCAGAAATTATGGTTCAAAGTTTTATGCGAAAAATGTATTTTACAGAAACTTGTAGTTATTTTAAAACAAATTATCAAAAATTTTTTTTAAAAAAAAAAACCGTTATTATAACATTTTTAAAATATTTATTTTGTTTCACTGTAATATAAAAGTTGTAAAATTTCTTTCTTGTAACTTCTTTATACTTTTATTCACCTTTGGTAAGAGAATCTACGAACATCTGCAAATTTCTACTTATTATTTGCATTAAATTTTCTAGAATTTATGAGAACAAATGAAAAAAAAAATGAAATGAAAAAATAATGAAAGATCGAATAAGATTCTAATGAATATAAAATGAAAGTAAAAATTTTTGTAACTATTAAAATAACCGGTTCAATATTTGGGTGAACCGTATGCCGGGTAGCTTAACGAACGGTTAATCCGGTTATTTGTTGAACGGTTCAGGGCAATAAGATCGGCACGTGTTTACTGTACCAACCAGAAGACTTAATTGTGTCGATCATTTAAAAAGATTTAATTGGTCCGTAATACAGGGGTAGTTCACGATCGCTAGCACTTAAGAGAATTTTTTAACCAATAATATCATAAATTCAGGTAATAATTACAGATGATTTTGTGATCAATTGTTTTTTCCATGTGCTATAATTCCTCATTTCCTTAATTAGATTTGAAACCTGAATTAGCAATACGTGTGTATCATATTGAATTTTGTAATACACTTAAATATAAACAAAAAGCCGGTTATTTCTTGTTTAAACCTAAGTTCTTTTTACACCCGAACGATGCTGGGTCGTTCCCTTGCGGTTATAATTGCAACGCTCTTTATCTATATTGACTTTGTCCTTGCTAGTATGTTATGATTTATTTAATAATTCTACAATTTAAGATAAAGATAATTAACTTTATAGTCGAATTAGTAATTATTAGTAATCATTACTACCGGAAATTAAAAATCAACCGGCAAATTAAGTATTTCCTTTAATCTCATTAACACTTTTTTTTTTAAAAAAATTTATAGATATTATAATTATTGACACACCAACTAGTCCAGTTGTCACTGGTACTTTAATTACAATCTCTTGGAAGATTACTGAAAAAATACCGACAAGTCCCTATGTCTTAGAAATCAGCAATATAGATACAGAAATAAGCCTGACAATAAATAATACATTAGACCTTAGCGTTTATTATGTACAGTGGTTAATAGATGTAGAACCGGGAGCGTATAAATTTAACATTCATAGCCTTGATAAAGGTACCAACTGTTTGTCTGATACATTCACTGTCACAATCGGTATTATTAATATTTATTTGTCATTAAAAAAACTAAATAATATAAACATCACATAACAGATAATAACTATGATTTTTATTTTTACACATTTAGTGTCTCCAACACATACGTATCCCTTAGATTCACCAACTTCTTCACCTCAAATATCTCATAATTCACCAAATTCTCAAAGTTCTTCAAATTCTTCAAATTCTCAAAAGTCATCAAATTCATCAAATTCATCAAATTCACAAAATTCATCAAATTCATCAAATTCATCAAATTCACAAAATTCATCAAATTCATCAAATTCACCAAGTTCACCAAGTTCACCAAATTCTCAATTAACTCAAGCTATAACTAAAACTACAGTTGAAACTCATACTTCGCCCACCACACCTTCTTCTACGAATAATGCAGCCAATCCAGCAACCCATCCAGGAACCCACCCTGATTATACTGAACCTACTAAATCTGGCACAAATAATTCAATGAATATTTTAGGATTTATTGGTGTAACGGCCGGTGTAATTGCAGGGATTATGCTAATAACGACCGGTTCCATAATGATAGCAAAGAGTAGAAAAATTCCTTAATGAACAAAGAAGGTCTATATGGATGGATTTTTTTTTCATATTAATCATTGGTATAAATTTGATATAATATGCTCGAACTGATAAATAATAATATGCATTCATGTGACTTATATAAAGTAGAATTATAATATTTTTATTACAGTACATAATTATTTAGACAATTAAATTTATTTAAAGTTCTTTGCATTTTTTGTAAGTTTCAAAATCCTGTATGTAGTTGTATTTTTAGCATTAATAATTCATTAAACAAAAGACTTTTGAATCAGAATATTTATTAAAATTCACTTCAAAGTTAAGTAATCTTTAATAATCGTTTTAACTTAATCGTGAGTGGCAAGTAAATATATAGATAGATAAATTGTTTATATGTTTTAATTGAATAACGTAAAATGAAAGCCTAGAAATTTAAATTCTCATATTCATTTATTTCATAAATTTATTGCGTAAGGATGCTAGCTAATCATGGTAGATGGAAAGGCACATAAATATTTCGTCTAGGATTCAGATCGTAGCAGGAGAAAGATATTATGATTAGAAGATATGTATTAATAGCCCATCAAATTTAATGATACAGTTAACATCACATGAGATATTTACGACTTTATATTCAAAATTGTCACTAAATAACCTTATCGATACTGCTATTACTGTCATTAACCTTATCAGCGTACAAAGCCAAGGTATGACAGAGTTAGGTCATATGTTGCTGTGTTTGTGACAATTAATAATGCCTGACAAATAACAACAATTTCTTATTGACGAATCGGCGTATGACGAAACTTATGATGAATAATGGAATTATGAATGAGTCATCAAGCCATTATGCTTTTTTTCTCAAAATTAATAAATTAATTGCATTAATTATATTGATTGATTTTTGGTTTTTTTTATACGTATGACACGCTTATTTGATATTACTTGGCGGCCGAATTCTATAAGCCATTGATTTTGGGTGTAGTACATATATTATTATTTCCATCACGAGTTAAACAAGGCTTTTCAAACCATATTCATTATCATAATTGAAATAAGATTTAGAAAGCCTACAACTTCAAATAATAACTAAATATTTAGACTTTATCAAGTTTTTATGATTGGATTTTTGAATAATTTCATATGTTTAAGAACTTTCATCATTTTTAAACGACACGATTAACATTGAGATTAACTTATATTTAGAAATGAAATCTGCTGGTTGAAAAAAATAGCCTTTGTGCATTTTCAAGCGCCACTCTAGATCCGATTTTTTTGGACTGAAATAACGGCAAGTAATATAATGTATTTTAAATATTCTCATAAATATTTTAGATAAAAATTAATAATAGGAATGGGATATTATTTAAATTTGCGTGAGTAACATACTTGCTGATACATAATTACAGTGATGTTAATCAGTGTTTAGGTGACTTTTATCATCAATTCACGGTTTATTAATATCATCGAAAATTTTGCAGATATAAAAATAATTAGAAATATCAATTCAACTATCTTTAATGTACACTTACGTTTTTTACCAATTTTTATTTATTATCATGTAGCGTTATTAAAAGAAAACCTTATAATAAAAGTACAGTCATCCTACTCTATAATTAGAGATCCTATCTGGATAATCGACTGATATTAGGATAATTATTCGAATATCAATAGTAAACGGATCCCCTATTTTGTAAATAAACTAAGTGCGTGAAATAAAAAATTTACTTAACGTTAGATGCTATAGAAACAGATTAACATTCATTAAATGTAAAATTTTATTTCCGACATTTTTAATTAGTGCACCAAGGTCGATTTAAACATTACCGTAAAAGATCATATACAAGATCCCCCATATATTAGACCCACACACATTTTTTTACTAATTAATTTCTTTTTTTTTTACTAATTAATTTTTTTGGTGGAATGTAAGAGACCCGGGTCTTGTATATGATCTTTTATGTAGTTTTTGTGTATTTTCGCTTTTTTTCTCTTTTCATATGTGTTCGGATTCTATGTCGGGCTGATCCTGAATAGTCAAAAAATTTGCACTCTCCTTCGATTGGCTATTTCCTCTTCAAGAGTTTGCATTACCCGCGTAAATAATGGATGCATATCCGCTAGAGTATCCGATCCGAAATTTATCCGGATTGGAACTCAATCTATAATAATCATGCAGTCCGTATCATGCCAATTGTATGATTATATAAGTGTGAGCTTATTTAGAGTATTTTTTTTAAGTTTATTAATAAATTGGTTTAAATTTAATGTGATTGTTTAAGAGTTGTGACTAAATAGGAGGTGATTATAGAGGAGGACGACTGTAATACTTTAGTCAATAACGAAGTTCTAGAATAAAACATGATAAATATGTTGAATAGTACATGACTTCATTTTACTTCAATATTTTTTCGATATGCCAGAACAACAAAAAAAAAAAAAAAGATGGTTTAGCAAAAATTTGTTGACTGGCATGATAAACTCGCTTAAGTTTTCTATTACAGCTGTTTTCATAAATTTTGGGGCACCCTAAAAAAAAATAAAAAAATAAAAATTTGCCGAATTCGATAAGTTGTTGATTTCGGTGTAATTAATGCATGATCAGTTTATCAAAAAAACTTGGTTACTATGCAGCGCATTGTTTAGTCAATATTATGTTACATTCTCAATGTTAACTCTTTCAACATCTTTATTAAATTTTTATTCAATCAGGATGCATGCTTAGTTTATAAGTTATACTTTCTTAATAACCATATAAACGATTGAGTAAATCGAATTTAAACGATATACAGATAAAGCTAATAATTTCTATTTCAAGCTCGTTTTGTGAGTTTTTTTTATTATATAATTAGCTTTGGTAACTTATAGCAAACCTTTTTATTGACAAATATCTATTCAAAAATCAAATAAAAATAATTGTCGTGGCTGAAGCTGGAATGGCTGAAACTTGAAATTATAATTATTTTAATATGAAATTTTCAAAATTTTTGGGGTATATTTTCTTAGCTTTTTTTTAATGGTTTAGCTTAGGGTTTAGGGTTAGGTATGATAATAAAAGAATATAAGTAGAATTTGGTAGGATTTATCTTTTCAACTTAAGGCGCGCAATGATTTTTGAAAAATTGTCATAATGGATCTTTTTAATACGTAACACTGTTGCATCCCTATCTAAAGTAGCTACTTTATATATCTAAAGTAATGAAGATCTAATTCAGGGGCTTAATTTTAGTCAGGCGCTACTTTAGATAGGGGCAATAACACCCATATTAGATGAGTAGGCGATAACAAAAAAAAAAAGGTCAGTAGTTTATAATCTTTAGAAAAAAATGCAATAAGGTTGAAATAAATGATTTCATTACATGTACTTCTTTTACTTACTTTAATTATAAATTCAAAGTAACGTTTTTATATTTATAGTCCTACATGCTGTAATGTAATTCTTCAACACTGCTATACTTTTGAAATTGTTTAAGAACTGAAGACCTGTTAGCATCCAAATGTTTAGCAACTACTTGAGCTGACAAATCTTCTAAGTTCACTTCAACGGATATGCTTTCAAAATATCATATTATGACGAATTTAATCTTTGATTTGTAACGGCATATATGTATTATTATATGCATTTATATATGTTGTGTAACATCGATCGAGATAAATAACTCGCCCCAGAATTTATGAAAAAAGCTGTAATTACAGAATTAAAGTTATTGGCTTCTTATTTACTAAACCGAAATAAAGCCAATTTATCTATAATTGGCTTTATAAAGTTTTGCTCAGGAAAAAGAACGATCACTTTTATGGATCAAGATTCTTTAATAGAAGCATATTTCCGAGCTTTCGAGTCCCTAAACGACAGTACGTATATGAATTTCTATATTAAAAATATTTTAAAATATCAAAATATAGTCTAATAATTTATACATACCACGATATACAAAAGTTATAATCGACTTACGAAAAATTTTAACCACCAAGTTTAAGAAGAGAGAAGCAGACAAAATTATTAAAAATTGCCAAGTGAGCATAATTTTGTGTCTAGAATTTGAGTGAGAACCTAAGTACAAAACCGTTCGTCGGCCCGCAATTAAATTATTAGATTAATAATTCTAGTGGCAGAATCATAGAAGTCCTTAGTATGAAATAATAATTTACATTCCTACTTGATCCTAATCAATCCAGACATGGAAAGTTACTTACGATCCTGAGCTAAAATAATATATACTAGCTGAGTTCTCATTTCAATTGCCAGAACTATGAGTTTTTACTATAAAAAACCATACCTACTAAATAAGTAAGTTAATTATCCTTTTGGTAACTGGATTTGTCTGTTCAATAGGTATAAAACTTAATATTATGAGCTAATATGGGGCGCAGGCAATAGAAACAGCCATTTTTACAAATTTTTTGAAATCGAGTTTTTATTAGATTTATATAAATTTTGACGTGGTTGACATTTTTCAATTAAAAAATGAAAGTCGATTTGCATAATAAAAAATCAAGATAATGTTAAAGAAACATTACACGAGGCTGCATAGAGCCAACACATCACGATATTACCCGATAGTCACATGTTACATTTAACCAATCAAAATCATGAAATTTGATTAATCCCGGATCAGTCCGAAAATCAAAACAAATGATCAAACTCAATTATCTCAAAATAAAATATATGTAAAAATGGGCTGTTTCTATTGCCTGCACCATATTAGCTCCGAATGCATGAATTTGATAACTTGGCGAGTATAAATTTTTTATCTCGAGATCGTAATTTAATGTTCTGGTGTCTGTGTTTGTCAGGTTTGGCAGGTATGACTTTTATACTATGAACTTATGAAATCTGTAAATAATTAAGTAGTTTGTTTTTATGGTGCTTAACATTTCATATTTAGTGAATATGAATCAAGGAGGATCTGTCGATATTGTTTAAAACTTAGATTTATAGGTTAAATAATTTTCATTCGCATTAATGCAACCTTTTTATTTTATTATAGAAGGATATTAATAAAGTAGAATATCTTGAGCTATGGGTAAATATCATGAAAAACAAAAAGGATGTATCTCAGAGTGATAAAGATGACAATAGTAATAATGTGTCGGACATAAATAGTAAGTATTGCAAAAAAAAACTTTCGAATAATTATGGCGCAAATCATCGAAGACATCTAAAACTGCCTTCTTGTCGAGTATTTGAGTTATATGAATACTGCCAAAGGAAAACTAGACATCGGGCTTCAAGTTTATCATGTTATGTGATTATATATTACTGAATTATCGTGAAATAACGCACATGGGTGCTATTTCGAAAAAAATAGTATATTGGGTTTCAAAATAACACCCATATGCGTCCTGAAATAGCGCGTATCTTATATGATGTTGCCATGAGAATCTGTCATAGGCTTTCAATTATATTTTGTACCGGACAAATTCAATTTAATTTGTTAAGTATTTGTCCGGACGAATGTAATTGAGCCTCATATAACAGAATACCATACAAGTGAATGTATAACGCTTGAAAAAATTGGGTTACTTCGAAATAGCGTACATGCACGTTCTCTCCCGTTATTTCGCAGTAATTCAATACGTACGTTGCCATCAGAACTGGCAATAATGAATGATAGAATGATGCAAATTATGATTTGTTGGAGATTTTGGATGTTTCAAAATAATGTAGATAGGGTTGATAATTTGTATCATGTATATTTTATTAATATTGAGTTATATTGTAAATATTCAAGGCCTTCACAATGCAAAATCAGTAATTGAACAAAGCATTAAGGTATGAAAATACTGTTCATGAACTTGACAGTATTTTAGAATATGTTCAAACTATTGGAGAGGACCGAAAGCAGGAAATTATAGAAGAGAATACAAAAGCATACAAGCTTCGTGTAATTGATGAGTTAATAGAAACTTTTGTAAGTTGGTTTAAAATATGAAAGTATTTAGATAACTTTCACTAATAATGTTCATTTGAATTTTAGTCTCATCAAGCTCATCAAGACAAGCATTTATATCATATCCTCAAAGAGTTATCGAAATTAAAAGATTACGAACATCAAATTACTATTATTCCAATGACTAATAGCATTTTCTGTAAAGTGATAGACACGTATAAACCACAACAGCTGTTAAAAAATTGCCTCTCCGTGGATAATTTCTCCGAACTTGCCCAGTTTTCTGAAAAATTTCAATTTTTCAATATAACTAAAAAAATGCTAAATGAATTCATCTCTAATCCGCAGAAAGATTATAAGAATTTAAACAATATTTTTAAAGAAATTTCTGGAGTTGAAATTGTGGCATGCGGAAATGTTTTGAAAAAGTGGTACGTATATTATAAACATTAATTTAATTAATAGATTGTAATTGTTTAATAATTTATATCAATAATAATTTAGGGTAATTGAATAGGAAAATTCTCCTATAAGATATAGCGAATCCCGTTATATGTTCAACTTTTTAGTGTCTCCTTTACAGGAGATTATGGGACCAAACTTGTCCAAAAATCATCTTGAACCGTAAGTAATTACTATTTTGATATTGTTCACATCGCTGACACTTACTTTGTAGACACAATACATCATTAGCAATCATTGATATATGGGGGCCCTACAGCAAAAGGTGGTGATAGACTAAAAAATTTTTTTCTGTAGTTTTTTAATATTATGTTCTAAATAGTCTAATTTTTGGTTTTTACAAAAAAAATTTTTTTTGAGTATGACCACCTTTTGCTGTGGGGCCCCCCATATTTGTTTTACAGATATTTAAATTATTGACAATTAAATTATCATGTTCATTTTACCAACATGCTTATTTTACTGACACTTAATTAACTGACAATACTTCACTGACAAGCTTAATTCAGGTAATAACGTTGTGCTAATTTCATCGTATTATTAAACACTTATCCTAAGTTAGGGTTAGTGTTAAAATTAGACAATAATATATTTTTAGACTAATTTGCAGTGAATTAAGCTTGTTACTGAATTAATTGTCAGTGAATAAAAATAAGTGAAAAATATGGTAAAATGAACATGTAGGTGAATTAATTTTAGTGATTTAAATTTCTGTAAAATAAAAATCTTGGTGAATTTATTGTCAGTGAAGTGACAGATCCGTTTGGTTTGTAATTAATTTTTTTTTATTTTGATTATCTAGTGCTGAACACCCAACACAGTGCTCCCATGATCGTAAGAGTAACTTACATCAGCGCCTTATACTCAAGGGAGCGAGAAAGTCCCCAAACTGTAAGCAAGAAGGTTGACTTGGCAATTGCTTACATTCCCAAAAAAAACCCTGATGTGACACTATATAAGCTTCTTTGCGAAGCAAAAAGACCTGTTGGCTCCATAAATGGAGACGATTATGATAAATTGATAAGGTCTTTAAATGACGCTTACAACAGTATAGTTGTACACTATACTAAGCAATTCAATTATATCGATGATCACATTATTGGGTTGTTTGAAAAAATTTTAGTATTGGGCTTACATATATTTGGTATTTTTTATTTTATTTGGTTTTTCATTGCTGTGTACTCTCTAATTATTAATTATTAATTCATATATATATTTATTTATTTATAGATGGAGTAGCAGCTCTATTGCTACTAGATCTGATTGCAAGTGGGGTTGGACGGATCCGGTTAATTAATAAAGTGATAATTCCTACCATTGGAAACAAGTATGAAGCCGGTAATATGTTGGAATTGTTTTTCCAAATTAAAGTATGCATTATAATATCTTAATTTTATTCCTACTGTTAGATAATAACAATAACTAATCTATAATTATTTTAGGGTTTAATTCAACATATAGACAAAGTATATGATGAAATTGAACAATTAATTGAAAAACAAAATAGTCTAGACTTTTCTCAAGTGCTGGCAACCCATGAAGATGGGCCACGCATAGTAATCCCACCGGAAAATGGAATTACCAGAGAATAATTTTTAGCAAGCGTAATTACACAAACACCGCCAACCCCTGAAAGACATAAGAAAAACAAACACTAGCACTTAAAATAGATCAATATTATGCATACAGAAGCTCTAATTTGGATTAATTTTAATTGCAGAAATAATATTTCAAATTTTTATGCAAAAAATGTAATTTACAGAAACTTGGAAACTAATTATAAAAAATTTTTTAAAAAATTGCTATAATAACATTTTTAAAATATTTATTTTGTTTCACTGTATTATAAAAGTCATAAGATTCTTCTTGTAACTTCTTTATAGTTTTATCCGAATCTACGAACAACTTTTAATTATTATTTACATTATTACCCCTGTATACCGATCACCTGCCGTAGGTAGTAGATATTCACACGATTACTGCACTAATACCAACCTACGTAGCTCACCGGACGGTCTACGGGCACGTACCAAATCACGTGATTTTGCACGTACGGTATTATCACGTGATATGTACGGACAAATTGACTAGACTATATACTTATTTCTTTTATTTATATTTATATTTTTTATTTTTCATTTTTATGTTTTTTTTAAATAGAATATTAACGCATCTTATATCTGTTAGAGATGGACAAAATTAATTAGATATTATTACAACTTATACAGTATTTTTATGAAAAATAGCGTTCGTCGTTCCCAATTATCAATAAAGTATTAGAGTAAATTAAATCGTAAGAATAAATGAATTAAATCGTAATAAATAATTGTCAAACGTAAGAAATAAATTAAATTGCATTTACCTCTTAGTTCACTAATCGGAGCAACAAAATAACCTTTGTTATAATCAGCAAATTCGGGAAAATCTGGAATTTTATATGCGATATGATGTAATGAATACATCATGAGAGAAAAAATTTTTACATAATTGCGCTTTTTATGATTTTTCATAAAAAATCACCAATAACTCCGAAGTTTGTCTATGAAATCGTCTACTGCGCATTAACAAAAAAAATTCCTTGCAAAATTTTGGTATCAGTAGCACTCTAACCAAACGTCTAACCCAAACCCTAACTACTCGATTTATTATTTTAATTCTTTCGCTTTATTTGATTGTTTTGATTTTCACGTTACACCTGATCTCAAATTTTGATTGGTTTGTGCCACAAAAAAGTCACATGACCGAAAAATTTTTTGTGCTATCGTCAGATAAACATAAATCGGGTTTTTTTTTACATGGTAGCAACTTTTAATGCAATGTAATAAATGACACTTCGGGCAAATTTAAGAATATAATTATGTTCAACTTGAACTGTCGGCAAATTTTGGAAAAGTAGACAATCAATAAACTTAAAATATTATTGAAAACATGTTCTCTGGGAAGTCATGGAAAATAGAATGACTTCGTTAGATATTTTTAACCATATTGATAGATTTTTTGCCAAATTAAATCGATATTTTTCTGAATCCCTGGCTTGCACCACCTACTATAAAGTGACAGTAACATTCTGGTGGCGACACTTGGGTAGTCGTCGGAATTGCGTTACGATGGTTAAGAATGACGAAACTCATGACGAAGCATAAATTTTATATGAAAAATTAAAAAAGGTGATTTATCCTTCAGAAGCCATTGAAAACTAGTTAATGGAAATTAATTAGTCCATGCGAACTTAAGTTTTTTGTTCCTATCTATTTTTCTTTTTGACATCTTCACCTGACATTACCTGATGATTTACATTACTCACCTGTAGGTATCATGAAAGAGACTGACGAAACTTTGAGAAATAACAGAAATTTTGAAAAAATTGATTCAGAATATCCAGAGGTGGTATAGAAGAGCTTGTTGAAAGATGGACAGCTGCATGTCTACATTTATTGTCAAATTAATTTCGTCGAGAATTTCGTCAATCGTCAGTAGTTACTTCGTATCGTCAAGTTTCGTCAGACGAAACCATTGACGAAACCAATTTGTCAATACCAAATAGTTTCGTCAGACATAATTAACTATGGAGCAATAATCTTTATGTGATAGCGAATAGATTAAAATTGTTATAGGTTTGTTTGCATAATTGTGTAATTCCTATGGAATTAGAAAGCAGAGCGAATGTAAAAATATGGAATAAAGTAATAAAGATTAGTTACTATAAATTCTTTTGCTTGTAACGAAACACATACATATCGATATAATATAATTGCAAAGTATTCCTTCCTCAAGCACCCACGATCAACCTATCTATTATGGATTGATACGGTTACAAATGTGGACAAATTGTAAATTTTTTCAAAACAAAGATATTTTTTCATATATTATGATTTTTTTTTTAAAAAAAAAAAATCAAAATACTGTAAACGAAAATGCTGTTGCAACATTCCATTTTTTTTTTTTTTGACTTTTGTTCCTATCATTAGGCAACTCTGATTTCGAATTAACAGGAATCAATAAACGACACATAACATATTTACATTTTAACTTCATCATTTTATGTCAATAATAGCCCTATGCGTTGACGATAGTCACGCTAGGGTCATTATCGCGAGGATAACCTGATTTGTGTCTTATATGAAAATTGAGGATTATATGAGTAATAGCATATGATTGTATACAGCAGAGATTATAAAGATACATGTGGGAGTAAATGGTGAATCTCAGTGCTTTCTTACTTCACTTGTCTTGTCACTTGTTCTCTTCGATTATAATCTGGCTCCCATCCCTCCCGCCCTCCTCATTCATTGCACCTAGCGCCCTGCTTGTTGTCATGTAGAACGAGTTGAATGGGTTTGAACTCGCTAAAGAAAAAAAAGAAAAAAAAGGTAGAATGATGCTTCATCACGTGATACATTCACATGTACATAGAGTTGTTATGAGCACAATATGCAATAGCAGAAGAGAAAATGATGAAGTGGAGCACTACCTCCATCATGTATCTTCATAATGTCTAATAAAGAATGTTTAATATGAAATCCGAGCGATATGTGGCTAAATAGAGTAAATAATAACCATGACGACTAATAATTTCACGATATTACAGTATTAGCAGTGTAAAAACTATTAACAATAAGTTCCATTGACAGTGTAAAAACCATTTACAATAAGCCCCCATTAACAGCGTAAAACTATTAACAATAAACCTCATTAACGGCGTAAAAAACATTAACAATAAGCCCCATCAAAACTGTAAAAGCCATTAACAATAAGCCTCATTTTCGTGCACATTCGAATCAAGTGAAGCACTGCGCTGGATAAAAAAAAAGTTTTTTGCGGCATAATTCAGTAAAACATGAGTGGAAATCTGTCCTTAATATGCCTTATAAATTCGTATTTTTATTTGATGTTGTGACTTGATTATGATTATCCTGTTGAAATATCCAATCCATCGGTCCCTTTATTATAAAATAACCAGAACAACTAGAGTTTTAATTAAGCAACCAACTAGTATTAAATTGTTAAAAGGATAATAGAGTGTGTGATTCGAAGTTTTACTAATTTACCATTGTTCACAAATTGGTAGGACATTTTGTGAATTATTTTCACTTTCTTTTTTATTCTTTAAACCTGCGAATTTTCATCTATATCAAAAAAATTTTAGAATAATGCATATAGTTGTATAATTAATAATATAATCCGTATAATTTGTATAGTTTGAGTAGTTGATCTGAAAAATGCAACGGATCCTGTAGTTTACACGAAAATCATACGGATTACTGGTTAATATAACTATGTACTTTATATTTATACTTTTATTTTTCCACCAACAATGATTAACGACTTAAACATTTTTAATGATCAAATGACTGCTTATGATGATAAAATGTTAGTAAAGACATTATTAATACGTCACCGAGTTTAAAATAATTGCCAAGGTCGTAGAGACAGGATTTGACCGTTTCGTTTTTTTTCGAATCTCAATTTGAAGTTAATGATTCATTTGTTAGACGTGAAATTGAGGATATTTCCGAGCAAGGAATGGCATTTTATGCTTCGAGTGTGAAATCAATTTCATATAACAATGTTTTGATAAATATGCCGATATTTTAACGAATTTAAAAAATTCTCATGATAGTAAGTTAAGAATTATTATGAAATTTCTTTTATTTACAGTTTTTTTTTTTTATCAAAAATTTATCTTTATTTTTATTTACAATTATTTTTTATTATATCAAAGACTAATTACTATTATATTTTTTGAAAGCAGGAAAACTAAATCAGCAACTCAATTAATGTTTGCAATATTTATAATTCTAATAGTAGAAGCCGTGTTATTACATTTTATTTCTGAAATCTTATTCGAATAAAGCAAAAAGAATAGAAAAGGGAGTAGAGTATATAAATATTTTTTATGATCAAAGTATAAAAAAAATTAAAAAACGATTAGCTCTTATAGTCAATCAACTTGGAAAATTTCAAACTTACTGGAATAGCCGTAAAGTACATTTAAAAAACCTCATTTTAAAACTTCCAGATGAAAATTCCTGAGAATCAGTTGAAAGATTTAAAAAATGAATATGATTAATATGATAGAGTAGTGAGTGGTAGAATTAATAAAATGGACGAAATCTAATTCAGATCAATTAATAAATATTTCCATTCTTTACATATTAATTAATAATAATTAATTCGCTATTTCATAGTTCTACTTAAAATATTAAATCATATAAACTTGAATAATAATTATAAAAATTTTCACATGCATTTTGCTTACACATTGTGGAAAAAATTTACAGGACAATTTGATTCACTAATTACGAGCTTTCTTCTTATTTCTTTGATCTATTTACCACTGCATGTAATATCCATAATATCCAGGTCTTGTTTAAAAACTTTTATTTCTTACTATATAAAGATAAATTAAATGGTTATTTTTCATGTATTATTCAAGAATTTAGCCAAGGTAGTAAATAATAAATATTCAGATTTTAATCAAGAATATTATATTTTAATCTCATTAAATTGAATATTAAATATTGAATAAAGAGGCAATTCTTCATATTTCATCTGATTCGTATTATTTCATCTACAATCACTTCAATTCCATTGACACTCCTTTCATCGACAAGCTTATTTTACAGACTATTATGAACCTATCAGTAAATTAATCGTCTGTAAAATGCATAAGCTTGTCGGTTATCGGAACCGATTTTCCGATTTTTGATCCCTGGATCAAAAACTTGAAGAATAAATAACCCGTATTGATTTAAAACACTATAAACGCTTAAATTACAATTTACATATGGCCTACCCTAAAAATGTACTTACAGGCAGATATGTCAATAAGACGATATAATGATCAAATTTCATTAGAAAGAAGATACAGCAATTTTTTTTATATTTTGTTTTTGTATTTCAAACATTCATATCATTTTTTTTTATCAAATTTTGATTTCGCGACAAATGTTTTTTCATTAAAGGTCTCAAAGTTTCAAACCCTCATAAAATTGACGATAATATTGAAATTTGAATTCAAACTGATTTTAGCGATGCGTGATCATGGTAACTTGCATAAACTGTCTATATATATTTTTCACATAAAAATCAAAAATGAACCATTAATTAGCCAATTTAGAGTTTTTGTTATATCAATTGATTACATTGATCTGCTTTAGTACGTATTTTGCTTAACAACTATCATTTGTATTATTCTCGCTCGGATTTCATATTAAACACTCTCTTTATTAGAGATTATGAAGATACATAATGGGAGTAGTGCTGCACGCCATCACTTTTCTCTTCTACTATTACATACTGTGCTCATAACAACTCATAACAACTACGTATACTGCGCTCACAACAACTCTATGTACGTGAAATGTCACGTGACTAAGCATATTTGAGGATCGCCAACGCTAAAGTATGGCGCATCTCTTTTTTTTTTTTTTGGTGAGTCCAAGCACATGCTTATGGTGCGGCATATTCAACTTATTACATACAACATCAATTTTTTATAACAGCGAGTTCGAGCCACGCTATGGTGCGGCGCATTCAACTCGGTTCACATGACAACATCAACGAGTTCGAGCCCGCGCTATGGTGCGGCGCATTCAACTCGGTTCACATGACAACATCAACGAGTTCGAGCCCACGCTATAGTACGGCGCATTCAACTCGTTACACATGACAACAGGCAGGACGTTAGGTGCTAGGTGCAATGAATGAGAGAAGATCATAATCGGGCACCGAAAGAGAACAAGTGACAAGACAAGCGAAGAAAGAAAGCACTGAGATTCACCATTTACTCCCACATGTATCTTTATAATCTCCTGCGATCATACATAGGAACCGCATAAAATATCGCAGACACGTGATGATATGCTCTAAAATTCTATTGGCCGAAAAAAAATCGCGACGCGTCATTGCGCTTTTCGATTAAAAAGCTATCTTTCGATATTAGGGTAAGGGTGAGCGTTCGGACGACTCTAGCAAGAGCCTCATATATAGCAAAATTTTGCAAGAAATTTTTTTGTTAAGACGCAGAAGGTGGTTGTGTAAGCCAAATTTTGCGTTATAGACGATTTTTGAAAAGGCCGGCTGTTTTGCTTCATTTTCACGTTTCACCTGATCCTGTGCCATAAGAGCGTCCTTATCCTGTACCCGGGGTAGAGGCTTTTATCCTATGCCCGGTGTATAAATTTTTATCCTGTACTGCTTAAATCTGATTGGTCCAAATATTAAAAAATTTAAATTTTTCGAAGTCTTTTTTATTATAGATAATTTATTAAAAAAAAAAAA
>QKWP01000449.1:232741-249679 GCA_003550325.1 Gigaspora rosea | reverse complement strand
GCGTGTAACCAAAAATTATTTTTGCAAAAACAATGCACTGGGCCTTTGTGTAACACAAGTCACGTGTATATATGCAGATCTGCATCAAAAAAGTAAGCGTAATTTTGGGTTACATACAGGAGTATCAAAAAAGTAAGTGCGGAGTATCAAAAACGTAAGATTTGCTGCACAGGGCCTTTGTGTAACACAAGTCACGTGTATATATGCAGATCTGCATCAAAAAAGTAAGCGTAATTTTGGGGTACATACAGGAGTATCAAAAAAGTAAGTGCAGGAGTATCAAAAACGTAAGATTTGCGGTTAAGACCCTGTACCCCAGGGTATAGGTTAAGTTTCTCCGTGCCATAATTGGTTCGAAATCACGTGTCTGCGGAATTTTTATGCGGTTCCTATGTATAATATCTCAGCGTATCTAAAATTATCACATGCATCTATAATTTCCATTGCATACAATCATATGCTACTACCTTTTTCATATAAGCCTCAATTTTATATAAGCCACAAATCAGGTTATCCTCGCGATAATAACCCTAGCGTGACTATCGTCAACGCATAGGGCTAAAATAGCACGGAGGTCATTATGAATGTTGAAACTTTGCTGATAGTCTATTTTCAGTTTAACGTATTTACAATATTGTGATCTATAGTTTTAGATTTAAGCTAGCCTAAAATTTGAGACTGGATTGGAAAAGGCCATTTTTGAACAAGCTTTACGGCAAATGTAACGGACTGCGATCATACAATTTGGATCGAACCGAACAAAATCCCTAGATGATGTTTCGTGTCATACATTGAATATGTTCAATTTGAAAATTTTCCAATTTTATTATTTAAAAATGTTGTGATTTATTACGTTATAATCACGACTTAAATCAATTATCATTATAATTGTTAAAAGAATGGATAAAGAAGCATTCATAATAATATCACTAGAGAAAATATACTGCAAACTTTAATTTATCCTTTTTGCTAGCTGCTAGGTATTACTTTAATATAATCAGTAAATTATTGATTTTACATGTTTTTAGCTATGTACATATTTTATTTTACTGAACAGATATTATATGCGATTCTTGTTTTTCTTGTTTGAATTAATTATAAACTGCATGATCGGCTTCATGAATATAAAAGTTATTTAATATTATATTATCAATCACCTGTGATTATTTCGAACTATGCATACCATTGAAATAAATTTTGGCCCGCGACATTGCTTAAACCTAAAAGTTGTCCGCGTTTCAGATATAAATTGCCGAAATATCTCAGAAATTTATATGCCAAAGTATTTTCAGCAAAATCGAATTAGTTTCTATGACAATATTGAAATTATAATACAAAATTGTGGCTGTTAGCTTAATTTATAATTCAGTTTTACTTTAGATTGTTACATAAATTAAGGCTTACGGCTTTTTTCTATCTAAAATATTTTCGGCACAGCCGCAACTAATTTCTATGACATAGTTATTTTGAAATAAGAAGACTGAAACCAGCATAAAAAAATTAATGATGAATACTAAAAATTAGTATAAACGAATGAATAGCAAAATGAAAAAAAAAAACTGAAAAAAGATAAATATTTAAAACTAAAAATAAGAAAATTCCAGCATTTATTTAATCAAACCATTAAATACTATGCAAAATTCTAAATTTACAAAGATTTACATGATATATAACAGCGAAGCCACGGACTCTTCGCTATTATTTGTTAAGTTGCTAAGCCAATTAGTAAATAAATTTATTGCTAGATTTTTTGATACATTTTGTCATTATTTTTAATAAATTTACTGGATAAACGTACATGTTTTTTAAACGCTGCCCTATAGCTTTCCAATATTGATTAATAAGTTTAAACCATAATATTCAGAATTTTTTTCTTATAAAAAATTTTTTTTTACATTTGTAAATCACATTGATAATCCTTAAGTACCTTCAATGAGTTCATCAGGGCCTGAAGAACTGGTATTTGAAATACCTGAAGAACATACTTCGCATAGAGGAAATGAAATCAGTCAATATGTTTTTTCACCAAATATGCAATATGTTGTGACTTGGAGTGAAGATGATCAATCAATTGTTGGATGGTCCATCACAGATGATCTCTCAAATGATCTTTCAATCGAACCTATCAATTCATTAAATACCGATGACCTCAAATCTTTGTTAAATATTGATCCCATCCCAGATATTCAGTTAAAAAGAGCCTCAGATTGTAAACAATTTATAATACTATATTTTGGTCAGTTAAATTCGTTAATATTTCGATCTTATTTGTAATTTATTTTAACCCAATTTAACATTATTTGAACTTTATTCTAACAGGGCGTCCTAATGAATTTGCAGTTATTGGTATCACAAATAAATCAAGACAAATATTGAATGCGCAAGGTTTAAAAGATAATAAACTAAGCCGGTCTTATGATGATATTGCTTTTCTTGAGAATGGAGATCTTGCAATTGCCAAAGGGGAACCAGTTTATCGGACTTATATCTTTTCAAGTTCAAAATTTAATGGCAAATATCAATGGACATGTAAAAATAGCATTGAACTTGAAAAGTATTACCGGGATTATAAATGCAAAATTAATAAAAATGGAACCTTGTTTATGTATTTTGATACACCTCATGTAATCTCACAATGGGATTTAATAACTCGGGAGTTTGAAATGCAATATATACTAAATTTGAATTTACTTCCAGATTTATTCAATAACCGGCTTGAAATGAACAGTGATAACACATTGTTAGCAATGGCTTCTTATACAGAGAGTTATAATATAGTGGTCTATGTTTATTCGACAAAATCTGGTATAGAGATAACAAATAGTAGGTATTTTATATTTGAAGTTTCTTAAATATAAACAAAGTGATTATTAATTTTATTTAACATTTCAGAAACATTTAGTGATGAGAATTACGTATTTCATAAATTTTGTTTTATTGGTTCAAAAGAAAAAGCGTTTACTCATAACTTTTTTGAATCAAAAAACAATGAAATATGTTACTTATATATTGAATCCTCTCACTTATACACTTGACAAGCCACCAGACAGTAATGTTCTACACGATATTTTATGCCAAAATGGAGTTATTAATGATTATATTATTAAAATTGATAAAAATGATTTATTAATTAAAAGATTATCTCAAAATGAAAATTGGAAAAATTACTTACAAAACAAAGAGCGCTATGTAGGCAGTAGTTTTTTCAATACAAAAGAAATTAAGCAATTTATACAGGATACTTTGGATAGATATAAATCAAATCAATTTTTAACTCAGTGTTACTCAGATGTAACTAAAGAGTATCCTGGATTAGCATATACTTGGATTGTTACGAATAAATATGGTGTATATTTTAAGTGGAATAGAACATATTTAAAAGCCCAAATTAAGTCTAATTTGAATGAAACTTCTCAAAACTGGTTTGATTCATATGATAGTGCTGATAGTTATATTTTAGAAATTAAGGTGCTTAATAATGATGATATAATATTTATTTCTTCTTCTGGCATACGAATCTTCTCAGTAAATTCTGGAAAAAATCAATTGATCTTATTTAGAAGGCATACAAAAAAAATCAACTCAAGAAGCTCAACAATGTATAATTAAACATCTTGTTTCTTTTAAAAACATTGGAATTTTGCCAATGCCAATTTTTGAAACATATAATCACTTTGTCGCTTTGAAAAATAATGAATTTGCACTAAAATTATATGGAAAAGAAATAATCCAACAATCATTACAATGGAATGAGACGAATAGCATTAATGAAATACTTGATGATTGTTATAAATATAGTATATCAATGTTTGAAAGTGGTGATATTAATAACTTTTTGTTATTTATAAGTCAAATTGCTTTTGCACTTGTAGAATTAGAAAAATATAACAAATATTTAAGAGCTACTGAAAATTTTTTATTGAAAATTAATTTACTCATGATAAACAACAGTTATTTTGGATATATAAATCATGATTCTTTATTATCTCATCTTCAATATTATGGAATTTATTTTCATTCATATTTATCTAGTACTTCATTTTTTGATTATTTGCTTTTTTGGATCTATGTAAATTGGAACCTTTTAAAAAAAAACTATTCTAAAATTTATAAATATTTAATATCTCCTTATTTATTTTATTTATCTTATTTTACTGCCAATCCTCAAAAAACTATAAGATTAATGTTTACTTTATTGAATTTTGCTACATATTCTCAAAATTATTTTTATTATGAACTATTTTATTTAAATGACAATTCTTTTACTTTACTTAATGAAACTAATTATTATAAATTGTTAAATATTAAAGCTCTTATTAATTTAATTTTAAGTGGAATACCTATGGAAAATATTACTATTTTTTAATATGGACAATATATTCAATTTTTATGAGTTGTTTTTTAATACTTTCAACATTTTCAAGAGATGAAATTTCTAGAAATACTTATGTACTTCTTTTAATAGTAACTATTTCTCTTGGATTTTTTTACTTTATTTCTGAAATTCGTCAATTTATTTATAAACCAACATCCTATATTACTAGTTCTTGGAATTGGTCTGGTATTTATATTTTTAGTTCAATAATTAATTTAATATTTTAATATATGCTTTATTAAAAATTATTTATAATTATAGATCTTTCTGCAGTATTAATTTCAACAATAATTTCAATAATATGGTTATATAATAAAACTGTACCAGTTGAAATTATTGCTATTGCTAACTTATTTCTTGAATTAAATTTATTTTATATTTTTGTTTTATAGATAGTTTAGGAATATATTTTGCAGCTATTATTGATGTTGCAAAACAAATTTTTTTATTTTTTTTCTGTATTGTACTTTTTACAGTTTTGGCTTTTTCTCATTCTTTTCATCTTTTATTAAGACCAGCTAGTAAATATTCTTATAATCAACCTAGTTATACATATGATATTAATAATCCTTGGAACCTTGTTCCAACATATCAATCTATTTTACCAAATAGTACTATTAAAGACAAATTATTTATTGAAACTCCAGATGGAAATACAAATATGTTTGCAAAATTTGGTACATCTATTTTAGCAGTATATTTTATGCTAACAGGTATTTATATATAAATAAAAATTAAACAAATATAGCAAAGTATTTATTTATTTGATTTGATTTTTAGGTGATTCCAGTGCTATATCTCATGGGTGTTAGAAAATAATTGGATATTAGCAATTTTATTAGTTATATTTTCATTTTTTACAACTATTTATTTATTAAATATATTTATATCATTAATTTCTATAACTATGGAAAAAAAGACTATAAAGAAATATATTTAAAAACAAAAGCAATAGTAATGCTTTTTTATAATAATAAAATTAAATTACAATATAATTTAATAATATAAATAATTGTTTTTATATTATTAGCTTTTATTTGAAATTGAACTTTTTTGGATGTTGCCTTATCAAAGAAGAAAACCAAATTGGTTTCCTAAAATTTTGTAATTATTGTTAATTTTTTTATTACTTTTAATGCAAATAATGTATATTATTAATTTGTAATTTAAATTTTAGATATTATAAAGCATCAGTCGATGAGCTTATAATATATATAAATAATATTAAAGATAATGAAGAAATTTTTCAAAATTTGCTTCCTGCAGTTAAAAAAATTGCTGAAATTAAAGACACTAATAAAGAAATTAAAGATACAATAAAAGCTCAAATAGATGAATCACTAAAAGATTCAACAAAGACTAAAATAGATGAATCACTAAAAGATGTACTAAAAGTTCAAATAGATGAATCATTAAAGATATTATAAAGGTTCAAATAGATGGAGCATTAAAAGATCCAATTGATAAATTCAATAAATTGATTGAATTTATTGAGAAAAAAGAATCAGAATAATTCTGAGCAAAATAAATTAATTAGATAAAGTAGATAAAATAGATAGTAGTACTTATATAAATTAGCAGTTATAAATATTTTTTTGTATATATATTAATTAAATGATATTTAAAAATAAATATAGCTAGTAACTAGTTTTGTATAAATATATATAAATATTTTTTAAAATTTTCAATCATTTTTATTGAAATAAATATACAATAGAATATTTGCAGATTGATTTTAAGTTGAACTATAAAATCAAAATAATTATTAATTAATTTATAATATACAGCTGCAGTTTATAGTAGATTTAGTTTGCAAAAGTATAGTTTGATTTAAACTATAAATTATATAAGAGTAAGTCAATAGAAAAGCAGGGAGGACTTTTGTATTTTTCGGAAATGCATGGGTCTGATCATGAGGCAGTTGACCAATCATAAAACAGTTTTTATCCACGTGATACACTTTCAATGAAAACAGATAGATAATCATTAAACATATTACAATTTCTTTCGTAACTTCGAAGCAAACTAACTCACATTGTAAATGAATAAAACTATTCATTTAGGCTTAAATATAGCTTATAAACACAAGAGCTTTATTAAAAGTTTCTTATAACAAGTTACACGCCCTTTATTCCCATTTTTTATACTTCATCTAAAATTAACAAAACTATATATAAAATGAATCAAACGTCTTATAGAGAATACATATAACTTTCGAAAAACAGTCTACATAAATTTATAAATGAAAAAAACAAGTTAATTATTTGGATAACAAAAAAAAAAGACAAAAAAAACAAAAAAACCAACGTTAAAAGTTTATAAATTAAGCAAAACAATATATTTTTATTACCTTCTGCTATATGGTAAACAATACTTCAACTCTTAGTATATCTACCTTTTATTGCGTGATTCACTGTGATTCACCGTGATTCAACAAAGAGACACTTGCTAGGAAGGTTTTTTATTAATAAAGTGTTGAATCAATTGTTATTTTTTTTTAGACCTGAAAAATTCTGGTTTTACAGTACTACGACGTATAAATACTTGTGTAATGTCAATCCCAGAAATCATCAGAAACAAAAGTCCCCCTGCTAGAAAAAGGACAAATTATTGTAGTGAAATTTTTTAATTTTTACTATATTCTATCATGAATAAGCACCCTCTTTTTTGAAATCTTAAACTCAAATATCTTGACAACTATTTAATCAAACTTAATAAAAATTTATTTATTTAAATTTATAGCCTTATAAAATTTAAGTTAAAATCTTTTATTAAATTTAATAAGATAGTATTAAGATATTTAAATATCAAAAAATAGGGTGCTTATTCATAATAGGATATTGTAATTAAAATATCTTGACAACACTTACCAATTTTAATAAAATAGTTTATTTTAATCTTAGAATTATTTATAATTAAAATAAAAAAATTATTAGATTTAATAAGATGATTGACAAAATATTTAAAATCAAAGTTGAAAAAATTTTTATTAAAAAAATTTTGCTTTTTCTATTTACTCACTTATATATACTATATTTATGCACAAAATATCATTATAAAATACAATTAATTAAATAATTTTTTTTAGCAAAATACCAATAGTGTCTATAGCAATCTTGCTAAAGGTGTAACAAGTCAAGTCATGCCATAATAATTGATCTGGTGATAACAGACTGGTAATAGTTAGTTGTAGAAAATAATGATTTATCATAACCTGAAATAATTAAAGAGATAACTAGTGCATTATTGGTTAACAAGTTGTCATAGTGAAATAGTATTTACTCTGCATGTGTATTACAATCACTGATTATGATCATATATTGATAAGCAAAGTAATGCAATTAAGCAAAAGTTATAGTCAAGCAAATTAATTAGTAATTCATATAATTATAAATATATATAGTTAGTAAAAGTGTTGTAAGATATAAAGCAAATCATAAATAAATAAAGCATATTTATACTTTTTTTTCTTAGTGATAATCTACCAAAAATCTACCAGTTATATTGGGTAACAGTAAAAGTGATACTTTTAAATAAGACTCAACAAAAAAAACTAGTTAATGGAAATTAATTAGTCCATGAGAACTTAATTTTTTTGTTCATATCTATTTTTCTTTTTGACATTACCTGATGATTTACATTACTCACTGTAGGTATCCGATCGGTCTGATAAAAAGAGACCGACGAAACTTTGAGAAATGACAGAAATTGTGAAAATTTTGATTCAGAATATCCTGAGGTGTTATAGAGGAGCTTGTTGAAAGATGGACAGCTACATGTCTATATTTATTTTCAAATTAATTTCGTCGAGAGTTTCGTCAATCGTCAGTAGTTACTTCGTATCGTCAAGTTTCGTCAGACGAAACCATTGACGAAACCAATTCGTCAGTACCAAATAGTTTCGTCAGACATAATTAATTATGGAGCAATAATCTTTATGTGATGCCGAATAGATTAAAACTGTTATAAGATTGCTTGCATAATTGTGTCATTTCTATGGAATTAGAAAGCAGAGCGAATGTAAAAATACGGAATTAAGTAATAAAGATTAGTTACTATAAATTCTTTTGCTTATAATGAAACACATATCGATATAATATAATTGCAAAGTATTCCTTTCTCAAGCACTCAAGATCAACCTATCTATTATGGATTGATACGGTTACAAATGTGGACAAATTGTAAATTTTTTCAAAACAAAAATATTTATTTCCATATATTATGAGATTTTTTTTTTAAAAAAACAAAATATTGTAAACGAAAATGCAGCTGCAACATTCCAATTTTTTTTTTTTTTTTTGACTTTTGTTCCTATCATTAGGAAATATTGATTCCGAATTGACAGAAATCAATAAACGACACATAACATATTTACATTTTAACATCATCATTTTATGTCAATAATAGCCCTATGCGTTGACGATAGTCACGCTAGGGTTATTGTCGCGAGGATAACCTGATTTGTGTCTTATATGAAATTGAGGATTATATGGGTAATAGCATATGATTGTATACAGCAGAGATTATAAAGATACATGTGGGAGTAAATGGTGAATCTCAGTGCTTTCTTACTTCGCTTGTCTTGTCACTTGTTCTCTTCGATGCCCGATTATAATCTGGCTCCCATCCTCCTCATACATTGCACCTAGCGCCCTGCTTGTTGTCATGTGGAACGAGTTGAATGCGCCACCATAGCGTGGGCTCGAACTCGCTGTTATAAAAATTGATGTTGTATGTAACGAGTTGAATGTACCGCACCATAAACGTGGGCTTGAACACGCTAAAAAAAAAGGAAAAGAAAAAAAAAAAGGTAGAATGCGCCAAACCTTAGTGTTGGATTATGCTTCGTCATGTGATACATTCACGTGTACATAGAGTTGTTATGAGCAAAATATGCAATAGCAGAAGAGAAAATGATGAAGTGGAGTACTACTTCCATCATGTATCTTCATAATGTCTAATAGAGAAAGTGTTTAATATGAAATCCGAGCGAGAATAATGTACTTATGTGGCTAAATCGAGTAAATAATAACCATAACGACTAATAATTTCACGATATTACAGTATTAGCAGTGTAAAACTATTAACAATAAGTTCCATTAACAGTGTAAAAACCATTTACAATAAGCCCCATTAGCAGCGCAAAACTATTAACAATAAACATCATTAACGGCGTAAAAAACATTAACAATAAGCCCCATTAAAACTGAAGCCATTAACAATAAGCCTCATTTTCGTGCACATCCGAATCAAGTGAAGCACCGCGATAGATAAAAAAAAAAGTTTTTTGCGGAATAATTCAGTAAAACATGAGTGGAAATCTGTCCTTAATATGCCGTATAAATTCGTACCTTTTATTTGATGTTGTGACTTGATTATAATTATCCTGTTGAATATCCGATCCATCGGTCCCTTTATTATAAAATAACCAGAACAACAAGAGTTTTAACTAAGCAACCAACTAGAATTAAATTGTTAAAAGGATAACAGAAGTGTGTGATTCAAAGTTTTACTAATTTACCATTGTTCACAAATTGGTAGGACATTTTGTAAATTATTTTCACTTTCTTTTTTATTCTTTAAACCTGCCGAATTTTCATCTATATCAAAAAAATTTTAGAATAATGCTTATAGTTGTATAATTTAATATAATCCGTATAATTTGTATAGTTTGAGTAGTTGATCTGAAAAATGCAACGGATCCTGTAGTTTACACGAAAATTATACGGATTACTGGTTAATATAACGTACTATGTACTATATATTTATACTTTTATTTTTCCACCAACAATGATTAACGACTTAAACGTTTTTAATGATCAAATGACTGCTTATAATGATAAAGATGTTAGTAAAGACATTATTAATACGTCACCGAGTTTAAAATAATTGCCAAGGTCGTAGAGACAGGATATGAACGTTTTTTTTTTTCGAATTTCAATTTGAAGTTAATGATTCATTTATTAGACGTCAAATTGAGGATATTTCCGAACACGCACGGAATGGCATTTTATGCTTCGAGTGTGAAATCAATTTCATATAACAACATTTTGATAAATATACCGATATTTTAATAACGAAAATTAAAAAATCTTCTTGATGATAAGTTAAGAATTATGATGAAACTTCTTTTATTTACAGTTTGTTTTTTTTTTTTATCAAAAATTTATTTTATTTTTATTTACAGAAATATATTAAGCAGTATCAAAAATCTTGAAACTGAATGTAATATCATATGAAACAAATCGAAGATCTAACAGCAGATTATGATAAATATTAAAAATGATTTAAGAAATCATAGAATTAATCATACGGAATCAACTACGACTAAAAAATAAAAAAAATTTTGGATTATAAAACAAGGCTAATTATTGTAATATTATTGAAATCAGGAACAACTATATCAACAACTTCAATTAATGTTTGCAATGTTTATAATTTTAATGATAGGAGCTGAGTTATTACATTTTATTTCTGAAATCTATTCGAATAAAGCAAAAAGAATAGAAAAGGGAGTAGAGGATGTAAAAAGTTTTTATGATCAAAATATAAAAAACAAAAAGAAAAATAAATTGAAAAATGGTTAGCTATTATAGTCAATAAACTTGGAAAATTTTAAACTTACTGGAATAGCAGTAAAGTTCATTCAGAAAACCTCATTTTAAAGCTTCCAGATAAAAATTCCATTCCTGTGAAATTTTATTGTTTATAAGAGAAACGATTAACGACGAGTGAAAAATTTAAAAAATAAATACGATTAATACGATAGAGTAGTGAGTGGTATGATTAATAAAATGGACGAAAGATTTATTTCTTCAAGGTATGTCCACCTTTACATATTAATTAATAATAATTAATTCGCTATTTACATAGTTCTACTTATTGATTGCAAAATATTAAATCATATAAACTTGAAATAATAGTTATAAAAATTTTAAAGATGCATTTTGTTTACACTTTGTGGAAGAAATTTACAGGACAACTTGATTCGCTTATTACGAGCTTTTTTCTTATTTTTACGATCTATTTATTTGTATTATTGTTACCACTGCATGTAATATCCAGGTCTTGTTTAAAAACTTTTATTTCTTACTATATAAAGATAAATTAAATAGTTAATTTTCTTGTACTATTCAAGAATTAAGCCAAGGTAGTAAATAATAAATATTCAAATTTTAATCAAGAATATTATATTTTAATTGAATATTGAATATTGAATAAAGAGGCAATTCTTCGTATTTTCATCGGATCCGTATTATTTCACCGACAATCACTTCAATCCCACTGACATTCCTTTCATTGACAAGCTTATTTTGCAGATTATTAATTTACAAAAATTTACAGACATTATAGATAGTATATTTTACCGATAGCTACTTCACAGACAAGTTTTGTTTTTTTTATAAACCACATTAACCTTAATTCTAATTCTAAGCTTAACCCTAATAACAATGACTAGAATTGCGACATAAACAGTTGGTGAATTAATACTAGTATTATAATGTATGCGAAATGAACTTGTCAGTAAAGTAATCGTCTGTAAAATGCCTAAGCTAGGAACCGATTATTTCTGATTTTTGATCCCTGGGTCAAAAACTTGAAGAATAAATAACCCGTATTAAAAGTATGTGATTTTTGACCAATCATAACCTTATACTATCTAGCAAACGTAGGATGCACAGATACGTACGTACCTAATCATAGTCAAATATCACGTTTCGACTCAAAAAAAATCACATGCTGTAATTGAGTGGTTCCGGTAATACATTTTTTTTTTTTTAGTGAAATAATCGTGTGGATTTTGAAGGCCCCAAAAAGTAAGAGAAAAATAAAAATTCAGAGGACTCAAGATCTAAAAAATATTTGCAGAACGTTCTCGAATAAGTGATTTAGTTTGCTTATAACACTATAAACTCTTAAATTATAATTTACATATGGCCTACCCAAAAATGCACTTGCAAGAAATCGCAGGCAAATATATCATTAAGACGATATAAGGCAAATTTCATAGAAAGAAGACACAGTAACGTTTTTTTAATTTTTTTGTTTTTGTATATATACATTCATATCCAATTTTTTTTATCAAATTTTGATTTCGTGACAAATGTTTTTTTATTAAAAGTCCCAAGTTTCAAGCCCTCATAAAATTGAGTCAATCATATTGAAATTTGAATTCAAACTGATTTTAGGCGATGCGTGATCATGGTAAATTAAGAGTTTTTGTTACTGTATATGAATTGATTACATTGATCTGTTTTAATATGTAGTTTGCTATTGAAAATTCTATTTTCAGTTTGACGTACTTACAATATTGTAATCTATAGTTTTAGATTTAAGTAGCCTAAAATTTGGGACTAACTTGGAAAAGGCCAGCAAATGTAGCAGACTGCGGTCATTCAATTTGGACCGAACTGAACAACATACATTTCGTGTCATACATTGAATATGTTCAATTTGAAAGTTTCCCAATTTTATAATTTAACAATGTCGTGTTTTATAACGTTATAATCACGATTTATTAATAAATCAATTATCATTATAGTTATTCAATTGTAGAATGGATAAAGAAACATTCATAATAATATCACTAGAGAAAATAATCTGCAAACTTTTAATTTATCCTTTTTGCTAGGTATTACTTTAATATAATCAGTAAAATATTGATTTTAACCGTTTTTAGCTATGTACGTATTTTAATTTACTGAACAGATACTATATTCAATCCTTGTTTTTCTTGTTTGAATTAATTATAAACCGTATGATCAATTTAATGAATATAGAAGCTATTTAATATTATTAAATTATCAATAACGTGATTATTTCGAATTACACATACCATAGAAATAAATTTTGGTACGCGACATTGCCTAAAATTAAAAATTGTGCCGCAATTAATAGTTAGTGTCTCATAATGCTATAACTGTACATATCGTAAGAATTGTTTCGGCTTGGCTAAAAGCGGTTCAGAATTGATTTTATATAAATTGCCGAAATATCTCAGAAATTTATATATACCAAAGTATTTTCAGAAAAATCGAAGTAGTTTCTATGATATATATTGAAATTAATAATACAAATTTGCGGCTGTTAGCTTAAGTTATCACATACAGTATATAATTCATTTTTACTTTAAATTGCTACATGAATTAAGGCTTGCGGCTTTATTTCTATCTAAAATATTTTCGACACAGCCGCAACTAATTTCTATGGCATAGTTATTTTGAAATAAGGAAACTGAAACCCAGCATAAAAAATTAATAACTAAACATTAGTATAAACGAATGAATGGCAAAAATGAAAAAAAAACTGAAAAAGGAAAAAATATTTAAAACTAAAAATAAGAAAACTCCAGCATTTATTTAATTAAACCATTAAATACTATGCAATTTTCTAAATTATTTAATTAAACCATTAAATACTATGCAATTTTCTAAATTTACAAAGATTTTACATATATATAGCAGCGAAGCCACGACTCTTCGCGAATATTTGTTAAGTTACTAAGCCAATTAAATAAATAAATTTATTGCCAGATTTTTTGTTACATTTTGTCATATGATATATTATTTTCAATATATTTACTGAATAAACGTGCATGTTTTTTAAAAGCTGCCATAAAGTTTTCAAAATATTGATTAATAAGTTAAAAACTACAATATTCGGAGTTTTTTTTACATCTTTTAAAAGAATTAACGTTCACATTGATAATTCTTAAGTACAGAAGTACCTAAAATGAGTTCATCAGAACCTGTGAAACTGACAGTTGAAGACCCTCCTTCGCATAGAGGCAAGGAAATCAGTGAATATGTTTTTTCACCAAATATGCAATATATGGTGACTTGGAGCAAAGATGATCAATCAATTGTTGGATGGTCCATCACAAATGATCTCTTAAATGATCTTTCAATCGAACCTATCAATTCATTAAATACCTATGAACTCAAATCTTTGTTAAACACTGATGACATCAAGAATCCTCATTTAAAAGGAGCCTCAGATTGTAAACAATTTATAATACTATGGTTTGGTCAGTTAAATTCGTTAATATTTCGATCTTATTTGTAATTTATTTAACCCACTTTCAACTTTATTTGAACTTTATTCTAACAGGGCGTTCTAAAGAATTTGCAGTTATTGATATCACAAATAAATCAAGACAAATATTGAATGCGCAAGGTTTAAAAAACAATATACTAGATAGATATAAGGAAGATATTGTTTTTCTTGAGAATGGAGATCTTGCAATTGCCAAAAAGAACCCAGTTTATCGGGCTTATATCTTTTCAAAGTTAAAATTTAATGCCAAATATCAATGGATATGTAAAAATAGCATTGAACTTGACAAATATTTTCAATGCAAAATTTATAAAAATGGAACGTTGCTTATGCATTTTTTTACACCTAATGTAATCACACAAAGGAATTTGATAACTCAGAAGTTTGAAATGCAATATATACTAAATTGGAATTTGCTAGCAAATAAGTCCGAGAACCAGAACCAGTTTGAAATGAACAGTGATAACAAATTGCTAGCAATAGCTTTTCGTACAGAGAGTGATAGTCTAGCAGTCTATGTTTATTCAACAAAATCTGGTATAGAGGTAGCAAATAGTAAGTATTTTATATATAGAATTTCTATAAATATAAACGAAGTGATTATTAATTTTATTTAATAATTCAGAAACATTTAGTTCGTTATCTCCCTTGCATAAGTTTTGTTTTATTGGTTCAAGAGAAAAAGAGTGTTGACTCATATCTTTTCAGTATAGAGATAATGAAACAATATGTTATTTCACTTATATATTTAATCCTCTCACTTATATATTTTATAGCCTTGATGAGCCACCAGATACTAATGTCTTAAATGATATTTTAAACCAAATCATGGAGTTATTAATGATTATATTATTAAAATTGATAAAAATGATTTATTATTTAAAAGATTATCTCAAAATGAAAACTGGAAAAATCATTTACAAGGTAAAGGACGCTATGTAGATAGTACATTTTTCAATATAAAAGAAATTAAGCAATTTATACAGGATACTTTGGATAGATATGAAGCAAATCAATTTTCCCAATTTTTAACTCAGAGCTGTTACTCATATAGAAAATATCCTGGAGAGGCATATACTTGGATTGTTACGACTAGCTATATTGAAGAGCTTAAGCAGAATTTTACAAGTTTAAAAGCCCAAATTAAGTCTAATTGGAAGATAACTTCTTCATCTGCAGGATTTTATTCATATGGTAGTGCTGATGGTTATATTTTTGAAATTAAAGTACTTAAAAATGATGATATAATATTGGTTTCTTTTTCTGGCATACGAATCTTCTCAGTAAATTCTGAAAAAAATTCAACTGAACTTATTTATTCTTGGAAAGAAGATATCCAAGAAATATCAATGCTAAAACAATCAATCCAAGAAATATCAACTCAAGAAGCTCAACAATTCATAATTAAACATCTTTTTTCTTTTAAAAACAAACTAGATCTTGATATTGAAATTTTGCCAACACCAATTTATAACGATTTAGATGATTGCTTTGGAACTTTGAAAAATAATAAATTAGGACTAAAATTATATGGAAAAGAAATAATTCATCAATTGGTTCAAAGGAATGCAAGTAATGATATTAATGAAATACTTGATAATTGTTATAAATATAGTATATCAACATTTGAAAGTGGTGACATTAATAACTTTTTGTTATTTATAAGTCAAATTGCTTTTGCACTTGCAGAATTAGAAAAATATAATAAAAATTTAAGAGCTACTGAAAAATTTTTATTGAAAATTAATTTACTCCCTTATAAATTCTATGAACATGATAATTCTTTATTATCTCATCTTCAATATTATTGAATTTATGTTCATTCATATTTATCTAGTACTTCATTTTTTGATTACTTGCTTTTTTGGATCTCTGAAAATTGGAGTCTTTTAGAAAAAACCATCCTAAAATTTATAAATATTTAATGTCTCCTTATTTATTTTATTTATCTTATTTTACTAATAATCCTCAAAAAACTATAAGATTAATATTTCCTTTATTAAATTTTGCTACATATTCTCAAAATTATTCTTATTATGAATTATTTTATTTACACGATAATTCCTTTACCTCACTGGATATTTCTGATTATTTTAAATAGTGGAATATTAAAGCTCTTATTAATTTTAAATGGAATACCTATGGAAAACAATATTATATTTTAATTTGGACAGTATATTCAATTTTTATGTGCTGTTTTTTAATAGTTTCAACAATTTCAAAAGGTGAAATTTCTTGGAATAATCAAGTAATTCTTTTAATAATAACTATTTTTCTTGGATTTTTTCATTTTATTGTTGAAATTCGTCAATTTATTCATAAATCAAAGCATTATATTGCTAGCCCTTGGAATTGGTTTGGTATTTAGACTTCTAATTTAATAATTAATTAAAATTATTTTAATATTTTATTAATACTAAAATTTTTAAATTAATTATAGATCTTGCTGCAATATTATTTCCAACAATAACTTTTTTTTTTTTTTTTTTTTTTTTTTTTTTTTTTTT
>QKWP01000449.1:194343-231361 GCA_003550325.1 Gigaspora rosea | reverse complement strand
AGTTGCTGCATTAAATTTGATAGAAGTGTTATTTTCACAGATCCAGCCAATTCCAGATTTGATGTTTGATGATTGTGTGTTTTGTATTGAGGCTTTAGTGTAAAAGTGAAGTTCCTGTAAACTAAGGTTTTGAATAAGTGGTAGGAGGCTAGTAAGTTGATGTTGATAGGTGGTATGATTGGTTATATTATGTATAAGTTGTATTTTTTGTGTAGGGATATAAATTTGTGGTATAGATTGAGAGGAAGTTGTGGTATTGGTAAGGTTGAATATGGATTAGAGCAAGAATTTCTTTGTAATATATATTGGATTATTAGATATGCTAATTTGGTTATAGGGCAGATTAAATAATGAGAAGGTATTTGAAGAAGGAAAGGTATTAAGTAGTAGTTGTGTAAAGCCTGAGTCTGAAGGTTTTATATTATATATTGCAGTTTTTGATAGAGAGGTTTGATGTGATAGGAAAATAATATTGTTAGAGTTATAGTGTATTTGCATAAGGGAAAAGGGATTAGAAGATAATAAAGGTGTGAGAAGATATGTTGTATTAATAAAGGAGTTAATTGAGGGTAAGTGGATATGAGGCCAAGTAGTTATGATTGTTTTCTCTTGTATAAAATTAAGAATATTAGAAAACCATAAAGGTTGCTGGCCCTTAGTGGCTTTGTTAGTACATAAGTAAATATTATTCTATAAAAGAATATATTTATTGTTTGCAGTAGAAATTTGTTCAATAAATAATAATCAATTATTTCTCAGACTATTGATTATGGAAGTTTGTGGTTTTGAAGGGAGTATATCATAGATTAGATGTAGGTTAGATAAGAAATCTGGAAGGTGAGAATTAAGTGAAAGATTTGATAATGTAATATTGTTTTTGGCTAATTGTGACAGTTGGAAGATAAGTGTAAAGTTTTTAGTTTTATGAATATGGGAGATAAGTAAGTTTTGGTTGAGATTGGGAGACCGTACTTTGGCTAGCCATGATTTAATATGTGTAAGACCAATATTTTTAAGGATTGGACTAGAGTTAAAGATACATTCAATATTAGCAGCACTTGTTTTTTGAATCAAATTGCTAAGGGTTGGTAAATTAAATGTTATAGGATTAGTAATAACTATATTGTTAGTGTTTTTGGCGATGAAAAGCATTTTCTTGGTTTGAATAGTAAAAAGGCGGGATAGTTTGGTTTGAAGATTATTGTGAATAATGCATATTTGTAAAAGGAATTCAATAGAGGATTGGAGTATGAGGTTAAAAAGAGATGAGATTTGTAAAGGTGTAAGTTTTTTGTGTTTTATTAGACAAATAAAGTTTTCAATTTTGTTAATAATAGTATCAAATGTTGGTTTGGTTGAACCATTTCCATCAAGATAGATACCTAAATATCTAATGACATCATTAGGTTTTCTGGGTAGGATAGGTTGGTTATTAAATAAAAGAGGAGTTGTTTGAGATCTGTAGGATTTAGGTCGGATATGAAGTAGATCAGATTTTGAAGGGTTAACTTCTATATTATTAATTTTGTAGAGTTCAGATGTATCATTAAGAATATTTTGCATAGTAGTAGGGCTTTCGCAAAGCCATGTTGTATCATCCATATAGGCTAATGGTGGAATTGAAATACTACTAGTAGTAGTATTAGTAATTATATCAAGAGGGGATTGTGAGTCAATTTTGAGTAAATAGTTTTGGTATTTTTGATGGATAAAGGTAAGGATTGGGTCGTAGTAAATTTTCCAAAGTAAAGGAGAATAGGTTTCTCCTTGTTCTATTCCAGATTGGATGTTAATAGGGGAAGTAAGACCATGAGCGGTAATGATTCTTGCTTGTCTTGATGAGTGTAGTTCAGTAATCAGATTGATGCCTGAATTAGGAATACCAATTCTTTTGCAAGTATCTTGTAGTCGTGAGATGTTGATTTTGTCAAAAGCTTTTGACATATCTTGAAAAAGAATCCAGGCTTCTTTGTTGTGTATTTTATAATGTTCAATAGTATTATGGAGAATTTGTATAGGAATATGAGTTGAGGAGTTTTTAGAGGCAGCGAAATTTAGGTTAGATAAAAGATGATTATTAGAAATAATTTGATTTAGACGTTTAGTAAAGATTTTAGTAAAGGTTTTTTTAAAAGGTTCAATGATAGAAATTGGGCGAACTTGATTGAGAGTAAAGTCCCAGTTAGATTTTTTTGGAATAAGAAAAATATTAGAAGATTTCCAGTCTGTAGGAACTTTTTGAAGTTGAAAGCATTTGTTAAAGAATTTTTTAAAGAGTGTTTGTGCTTTGTGACTGGCATATTTAATATGTTCATAGCAGATTTCAGAGGGCCCTGCTGCTTTTTGGTTTGGAAGATTTGTTAAGATATCTTGCCATTCTTGGTTTGTGATTTCCTGAAATAAGTTATTGTAGTATTTTTCATATTCAGGATGTGGTTCATAGAGATAGTAAAATTCAGAGGAGGGTAAAATTGGTTGGAGAGGTTTTTCTTTAAAGTATTCAGTGAAGTGGTTATGAATTGCATTAAGAATCTCATTATGTTCTGTAAAGAGTGAGTTTTCAAGAGATAGTCTATCGATATGTATGTTATTGTATTTTTCAAGGATTTTTTTGTAGAAAAGTTTTGGAGTTTCTAAAAAGGATTTGTTACAGATTTCGATTTTTTGTTGAATCTCTTTGTAGATAGTTTGTTGTTGTTGAATATTAAGGGCAGTTTTAATTTGTTGGAATTCTTCTTTAATTTGTAATAAAGTAGGTGTTGATAATTGAAATAGACAGTCAGAGTATTGTGAAATATATTTTTTACAGAGTGAAAGAAAGTTAGGAGAGAAAAAGTGATTTTTGAGATATTGTATTTCTTTAAATCTATAGAAAAGAGGAGTTTGTTTTGATGTTGAGGTTTCTTTGATTTCCTTAATAGTATTAATTTTGTGAAAGGGAATATGTTTGGTGGCAGCTTTAATAAGGGTTTTTTGAAGTTTATTCCAGAAATTGTTAAGTTGGTTTTGGTTAACGATTTGGTCTATTTGTATATATAGTTTTTGCAAATTGAGTGTGGTTTGGTTTGCATAATTTTCTAGATCTTTTTTGGAGCTATTTTTCCAAAGAAACTTTTTCCTTTTGTGTTGTTTGCGTGGTTTTGGTTTGTTAATTATAACAGATAATTCTAGTGTGATAGTGTTGTGATCTGATTCAAAAAGGTTGTTTGAGAGAATATCTGTATAATCTATATTTGTAATACTCAGATTAGTCCAGATTTGATCTATTCTACTCTGAATATTTGAACGTTGAAATGTAAAATTTTGGGAGTTAGGGAAGAAAAAACGATAGATATCTTTATATTGGTGACTAATAAGATATTTAATAAGTTGGGTTTCTGGGATTGATGTTTTCTTAGATGGTGAACGGTCAATACGAGGATTAGGAACACTATTAAAGTCTCCCATAATTATATATCGATATTTAGTATTTTGGCACATTGTGATAATTTGTTCTTGTATTTCTTTTCGGAGTTGTTTTTTCTCAGTAGTAGGAATATAGATTTGAAGTAGCCTAATAGGAGTATTTTTAAAATGAAGGTCAAGACCTATTATATGGCCATTAAAATTGTGTGTACGAGCAACATATTTGGAGATTTTGTTATGGATAAAAATCCCTACACCAGCTTGATGTGGATTGGAAAAGGAGCTCCAGAAGCTAGTATAGTTTTTGATTTTGTTGTTTAAAAATTTGCCATCTTTTTGGGTTAAGTGAGTTTCTGAAAGACCAAAGATATCATATAGGTTTTGGTTTAAGGTTTCTTCAATTAGGAGTTTTTTTGTTGGTTGTAGAAGACCATTTGTATTAAGTGAGGCTATTTTTATAGGAATTGAGATATATTCAGGTTCAAGTATTATAGTTTGATTTGGTATAGGAGGTATATTAGAATTGTTTATATTAGTTTGAATATCAGATATAGGATTTGTATTAGTATTGGGATTTAATGTTGTATAATGTTGTAGATTGGGTGTTGAGAAAAAGAGACTATCTGTGAAGATTGGTGTTTGAAATTTGTTATTGGGTGATTTAAGCTCTACATCAGAGTAATATAGTAGATCTTCAAAAGGTGGAAATATTATGTGATCTGGTATAAAATTTTTATATCGAAGGTATATGTGTGCTTCTGTGAAAATATGGTCAAATCTGGAATGTGGTTTGATAGAAATTTTTATATATTGATTTGAATAGAACATAGGATAATATTCTTGTATGTAATGCAAGAATGAACCCACAGTTTGTGGAGAAGGGAGTGTTTGTAGTCTATGGTAATAAAGGAATTTGTTATAACATGCTTTTGGTTCATATATTTCAAGAAAGTTAAAATTGGGATTAATGTAGTTTCTTTCACTCAAAGAGTTAGTGGGTAGTTCAATTTCTTCATCACTGAAGTCTTTTTCAAGTAAATATTCATTGTAGATTTCTGGTATTGGGTAGTTGTTAGAACTGGTAGCAGTTAGTGATAGAGAAGTATTAAAGGTGAGTTGTACTTCAGAAGAAGATGAAGATATGGTATCTGAAGTACTATAGTTGTCTTCTGTAGAGGCGCTCGCCGTATACTCGGTTCTCACAGTTGTGCAAGAAGCTAAAGTCTGCTCTGTACGTTGAGTCTGACCGTCATTAATTAGTTCTTCCACGTAACAATAACTTCAATAATCTGGTTATATAATATAACTCTTCCAGTTTGGATTATTACTTTCTCTGTTTTTTTACTTGAGATTAAATTTTTATTATTTTTTCGTGCTTTGGATTATTTTGGAACTTATTTTGCAATTATGATTGGAGTTGCACAAAAAATTTTTTCTTTTCTTGTTATTTTAGGTATTTTGGTTTTGGCTTGCTTATTCATTGCATATTTTATTAAGACCTACTACTAAATATTCTTATAATCAACCAAGTTATACTAAGGATATTAATAATCATTGGAATCTTGTTTCAACATATCAATTTATTTCATCTAATGGTACAGTTGAAGGATCATCACTTGTTGAAATTCCTGATGATAATACAAATATGTTTGCACAATTTAGTACTTCTTTGTTGGCAGTATATTTTATGTTAACAGGTATTTATAATCAAAAAATTAAATAATATAGACCAAAAAAATAATTTTATAATTTAATTTAATTTTAGGTGATTCAAGTGCAGTCTCTTCTTGGGGTTATAAAAATAATTGGATGCTAGTTTTTTTAATAGTTATATTTTCATTTTTTACAACAATTTATCTATTAAACCTATTTATTTCATTACTTGGAAATGCTATTAATAAAAAAAATAATGAGGAATCTTTTTTAAAACTAAAATGTGAGGTAAAATTTTATAATACAAAAATTACTTTTTAAATACTATTATAGTAATTTATTCTATTATTCTAATATTTAACTTAACTTATTATTATAATAATATCTAATAAATTGCCTACTGGGATTTACCTAAAATACCGCACAGGGGCATTATTTTGAGGTTCAGCTCGAATTAAGCTTAATTTAGGCCGAAATTCATAATTTCACCCCTGTGCATTATTTCAGGTAAATACGGTAATATATAAAAAAAAATAAAATAAAAATATTAAAAATTGCAGTACAAGTATTATTAATTTGGTTATTTTATAATTATAGATATTATCTGAAATTGAACTTTTTTGGATGTTACCTTATCAAAGAAGAAAAAAAAACTGGTTTCCATATATATTGTAATTATTTTTAATATTTTTTATTACTTTATTGCAAATAATATATTTTATTAATTTGTAATTAAATTTTAGATATTATGAAGCATCAGTTAATGAGCTTAAAAAATATATAAATAATATTAAAGATGATGAAGAAATTTTTAAGCATTTGCTTCCTGCAATTAAACAATTTGTTGAAATTAAAGATAACAGTAAAGAAATTAAAAATACAATAAAAGCTCAAATAGATGAATCACTAAATAATTCAACTAAGACTAAAATAGATGAATCACTAAAAGATGTACTAAAAGCTCAAATAGATGAATCATTAAAAGATATTATAAAGGTTCAAATAGATGAAGCATTAAAAGATCCAATTGATAAATTTAATAAATTAATTGATAATCCGCTTGTCAAGTAAAGAATGGCGAAATGTGGCGTTCTTCCATCTAAAATTTTTTTCATACTAAGTTAACGATACATATTCACTAATTGAAAGTTGTAGAGCTCGTTGAGGCGCATCTAACGGTGGTTAGATCATCCAAATCGGCCCAGTGGATGGCGAGATATCGTCGAAAAACGATTGGTTGACTATATAAAATCCCGTGACGGAAATTACATATGAAAATCACATGATCCGAAANATGAAATCACATGATCCAAAATGCGGCGTGCGCCCATTTAAAACTTTTTTCTTACTATGCTAACGAAACATGTCGATTAATTGAAAGTTGTAGAGCTCACAAGACGCATCTAATGGTGGTTAGATCATCCAAATCGGCCTAGTGGATGGCGAGATATCGTCGAAAATGATTGGCCGACTATATAAAATTTCTATGTAAACTTATTGTTTACATAGAGATTTTATATAGTTGGCCAATCGTTTTTCGACGATATCTCACCATTCACTGGGCCGATTTGGATGATCTAACCACCATTAGATGCGTCTTGTGAGCTCTACAACTTTCAATTAATCGACATGTTTCGTTAGCATAGTAAGAAAAAAGTTTTAAATGGGCGCACGCCGCATTTTGGATCATGTGATTTCATATGTAATTTCCGTCACGGATTTTATTAGTCGGCCAATCGTTTTTCGATGATATCTCGCCATCCACTGGGCCAATTTGGATGATATAACCACCGTTAGATGCGCCTCGACGAGCTCTACAACTTTCAATTAGTGGACATGTATCGTTAACTTAGTATGAAAAAAAATTTTAGATAGAAGAAAGCCAGATTTCGCCATTCTTTACTTGACAGGCGGATTATTAATTAATTGAATTTATTGAGAAAAAAGAATCAGAATAATTCTGAGCAAGATAAATTAATTAGATAAAGTAGATAAGATAGATAATATTACTAATAGAAATTAGCAGTTATAAATATTTTTTTTTGTATATTAATTAAATAATATTTTAAAAATAAATATAGCTAGCAGCTAGTTTGTATAATATACATATATATTTTTTAAAATTCCAATCATTTTATTGAAATAAATATATAATACAATAGAATATTTGTAGATTGATTTAAATTGAACTATAGAATCAAAATAATTAATTAATTTATGATATACGGCTACAGTTTATAGTAAATTTATTTTGCAAAAGTATAGTTTGATTTTAAACTATAAATCATATAAAAGTAAGTCAATAAAAAAGGGACAAATTATTATAGTAAATTTTTTTAATATTTACCATATTCTATTATGAATAAGCACCCTCTTTTTTGAAATTTTAAATTCAAATATCTTGATGACTATTTAATCAAACTTAATAAAAATTATTTATTTAAATTTATAGCTTTATAAAATTTAAGTTAAAATTTTTTACTAAATTTAATAAAATAGTATTAAGATATTTGAATTTAAATATCAAACAATAGAGTGCTTATTCATAATAGGATATTGTAATTAAAATACCTTGACAACTACTTAACCAGTTTTGATAAAATAGATATTTTAATCTTAGAATTATTTATAATTAAAATAAAAAAAATTATTAGATTTAATAAGATGGTTAACAAAATATTTAAAATTAAAGTTGAGAAAATTTTTATGAAAAAATTTTGCTTTTTTTCTATTTACTCACTTTTATATACTATATTTATGCACAAAATATTATTATAAAATACAATTAATTAAATAATTTTTTTTAGCAAAATACCAATAATGTCTATAGCAATCTTGCTAAAGGTGTATCAAGTCAAGTCATGCCATGATAATTGATCTGGTGATAACAGACTGGTAACAGTTAGTTGTAGAAAATAATGATTTATCATAAACTGAAATAATTAAAGAGATAACTAGTGCATTATTGGTTAACAAGTTGTCATAGTGAAATAGTATTTACTCTGCATATGTATTACAATCACTGATCATGATCATATATTGATAAGCAAAGTAATGCAATTAAGCAAAAGTTATAGTCAAGCAAATTAATTAGTAATTCATATAATTATAAATATATATAGTTAGTAAAAGTGTTGTAAGATATAAAGCAAATTATAAATAAATAAAGCATATTTATACTTTTTTTCTTAGTGATAATCTACAAAAAATCTACCAGTTATATTGGGTAACAGTAAAAGTGATACTTTTAAATAAGACTCGACAAAAAAAACTAGTTAATAGAAATTAATTAGTCCATGAGAACTTAATTTTTTAGTTCATATTTATTTTCTTTTTAACATCTTTACCCGACATTACTTGATGATTTATATTACTCACTCGTTGGTATCCAATCGGTCTGATGAAAAAGAGACCGATGAAACTTTGAGAAATAACAGAAATTGTGAAAAATTGATTCAGAATATCCATAGATGTCATAGAGGAGCTTGTTGAAGGATGGACAGCTACATGTCTATATTTATTTTCAAATTAATTTCATCGAGAGTTCGTCAATCGTCAGTAGTTACTTGAGCGAATATAAAAATATGTAATAAAGTAATAAAGATTAGTTATTATAGATTCTTTTGCTTGTAACGAAACACATACATATCGATATAATAAAATTGCAAAGTATTTCCTTTCTCAAGTACCCACGATCAACCTATCTATTATGGTGAATACGGTTACAAGTGTGGACAAATTGTAAATTTTTTCAAAACAAAGATATTATATTATGAAGATTTTTTTTTAAAAAAAACAAAATATGTAAACGAAAATGCCGCTGCAACATTGCATTTTTTTTTTTTTTTTTTGACATTTGTTCCTATCATTAGGCAATACTGATTCCGAATTGACAGGAATCAATAACATAACATATTTACATTTTAACTTCATCATTTTCAATAATAGCCCTATGCGTTGACGATAGTCGCGCTAGGGTTATTATCGCGAGGATAACCTGATTCGTGTCTTATACGAAATTGAGGCTTATATGGGTAATAGCATATGATTGTATGCAGCAGAGATTATAAAGATACATGTGGGAGTAAATGGTGAATCTCAGTGCTTTCTTACTTCGCTTGTCTTGTCACTTGTTCTCTTCGATGCCTGATTATAATCTGGCCCCCATCCCTCCCGCCCTCCTCATTCATTGCACCTAGCGTCCTTCTTGTTGTCATGTGGAACGAGTTGAATGCGCCGCACCATAGCGTGGGCTCGAACTCGCTATTTTATGTTTACATTGTCGTGTGTACCGAGTTGTGGGCTCGAACTCGCTGTTATAAAAATTGATGTTGTATGTAACGAGTTGAATGTGCCGCACCATAAACGTGGGCTTGACCTCGCTAAAAAAAAAAGGAAAAAAACGGTAGAATGCGCCAAACCCTAGCGTTGGATTATGCTTCGTCACGTGATACATTCACGTGTACATAGAATTGTTATGAGCACAATATGCAATAGCAGAAGAGAAAATGATGAAGTGGAGCACTACTTCCATCATGTATCTTCATAATGTCTAATAAAGTGTTTAATATGAAATCCGATCGAGAATAATGTACTTATCAGATATGTGGCTAAATCGAGTAAAAATAACCATAACGACTAATAATTTCACGATCAGTATTAGCAGTGTAAAAACTATTAACAATAAGTTCCATTAACAGTGTAAAAACCATTTACAATAACCCCCATTAGCAGCGTAAAACTATTAACAATAAACCTCATTAACGGCGTAAAAAACATTAACAATAAGCCCCATTAAAACTGTAAAAGCCATTAACAATAAACCTCATTTTCGTGCACATCCTCAAGTGAAGCACTGCGCTGGATAAAAAAAAGTTTTTTGCGGCATAATTCAATAAAACATGAGTGGAAATCTGTCCTTAATATGCAGTATAAATTCGTATCTTTTATTTGATATTATGACTTGATTATCCAATTCATCGATCCCTTTATTATAAAATAACAAGAACAACTAGAGTTTTAACTAAGCAACCAACTAGTATTAAATTCTTAAAAGGATAATAGAGTGTATGATTCGAATTTTACTAATTTACCATTGTTCACAAATTGGTATGACATTTTGTGAATTATTTTCACTTTCTTTTTTATTCTTTTAAACCTGCCGAATTTTCATCTATATTAAAAAAATTTTAGAAAAATGCATATAGTTGTATAGTTAATATAATCCGTATAATTTGTATAGTTTGAGTAGTTGATCTGAAAAATGCAATAGATCCTGTAATTTACACGAAAATCTTACGGATTACTGGTTAATATAACGTACTATGTACTATATATTTTATACATACTTTTATTTTTCCACCAACAATGATAACGACTTAAACAAATGACTGCTTATAATGATAAAGATATTAGTATAGACATTATTAATACGTCACCGAGTTTAAATTCATTGCCAAGGTCGTAGAGACAGGATTTGAACTTTTTTTTTTTTCGAATCTCAATTTAAGTTAATGATTCATTTGTTAGACGTAAAATTGAGGATATTTCCGAACACGGAATGGCACTTTATGCTTCGAGTTTGAAATCAATTTCATATAACAACTTTTTGATAAATATGCAGTTATTTTAACGAATTTAAAAAATTTTCTTGATAGTAAGTTAAGAATTATGATGAAATTACTTTATTTGCAGTTGGTTTTTTTTTTTTTTTTTTTTAAAAAATTTTTTTTTTTTTTTTTTTTAATTTTTTTTTTTCAGACGTGTGCTCTTTTTTTTTTTTTTTTTTTAACTTATTACCAAATTTTTTATTACAGAAAATATATTAAGCAGTATCAAAAATCTTGAAGCTGAATGTAGAAACAAATCGAAGATCTAACAGCGGATTATGATAAATATTAAAAACGATTTAAGAAATCATAGAATTAATCATACGGAATCAACTACGACTAAAAAAAAAAAAGAGGATTTTTGGATTATAAAATAAGGCTAATTACTGTGATATTTTTTGAAAGCAGGAACAATTATATCAGCAACTCTATTAATGTTTGCAATATTTATAATTCTAATGGTAGAAGCCGTGTTATTACATTTTATTTCTGAAATTTATTCGAATAAAGCAAAAAGAATAGAAATGGAAGTAGAGGATGTAAAATTTTTATGGTTAAAGTATAAAAAACAAAATAAATAAATTGAAAACGGTTGGCTTTTGTAGTCAATCAACTTGGAAAACTTCAAACTTACTGGAATAACCATAAAGTTCATTTAGAAACCCCATTTTAAAGCTCCCAGATAAAAATTCCTGTGAAATTTTTATCGTTTATAAGAGAATCGATTAACAATGAGTGGAAAGGTTAATACGATAGAGTAGTGAGTGACATGATTAATAAAATGGACGAAAGATTTATTTCTTTAAGGTATATTTAATTCATATCTATTAATAAATATTTCCATATTTACATATTAATTAATAATAATTAATTATTGTTCTACTTAATTGATTGCAAAATATTAAATCATATAAACTTGAAATAATAGTTATAAAAATTTTCAAGATGCATTTTGTTTACACTTTGTGGAAGAAATTTACAGGACAACTTGATTCGCTTATTACGAGCTTTCTTCTTATTTTTTCGATCTATTTATTATTATTATTATTACACTGCATGTAATATCCAGGTCTTGTTTAAAAACTTTTATTTCTTACTATATAAAGATAAATTAAATGGTTATTTTTCATGTATTATTCAAGAATTAAGCCAAAGTAGTAAATAATAAATATTCAGATTTTAATCAAGAATATTATATTTTAATCTCATTAAATTGAATATTAAATATTGAATAAAGAGGCAATTCTTCGTATTTTCATCGGATCCGTATTACTGTATTTCATCAAAAATTACTTCAATTCCGCTGACATTCCTTTCATCGACAAGCTTATATACTTGGGTTGTCACGAATGAATATGTTGAAATCCTTGAGAAAAATATGAAATTTTTAAAAGCCCAAATTAAGTCTAATTTGAAGGAAACTTCTGAAACCGATTTTTTTCATATGATGATAATTTAGAAATTAAAGTACTTGAAAATGATGATATAATATTGGTTCCTTCTTCTGGCATACGAATCTTCTCAGTAAATTCTGAAAAAAATTCAACTGAACTTATTTATTTTTGGAGAGAAAATATCCAAGAAATATCAATGCTAGAAAAATCAAACCAAGAAATATCAACTCAAGAAGCTCAACAATTCATAATTAAACATCTTTTTTCTTTTAAAAACAAACTAGATCTTGATATTGAAATTTTGCCAAAACCAATTTTTGACATTGCTTTAAGACTTTGAAAAATAATGAATTAGGATTAAAATTATATGGAAAAGAAATAATTCATAAATTTATTCAAAGGAATAGAAGTGATTACATTAATAAAATACTTGATAATTGTTATAAATATAGCATATCAATATTTGAAAGTGATGACATTAATAACTTATTGTTATTTATGAGTCAAATTGCTTTTGCACTTGTAGAATTAGAAAAATATAACAAAAATTTAAGAGCTACTGAAAAATTTTTATTGAAAATTAATTTACTCCCTTATAAATTCTATGAAATCCTTAGATTTCAATCAATATTATGGAATTTATATTTATCTAGTACTTCATTTTTTGATTACTTGCTTTTTGGATCTCTGAAAATTGGAGCTTTTTAGAAAAAAACCATCCTAAAATTTATAAATATTTAATATCTCCTTATTTATTTTATTTATCTCATTTTACTAATAATCCTCAAAAAACTATATGTTTAATATTTCCTTTATTAAATTTTGCTACATATTCTCAAAATTATTCTTATTATGAATTATTTTATTTACATGATAATTCCTTTACCTCACTGGATAATTCTGATTATTATAAATGGTGGAATATTAAAGCTCTTATTAATGTTAAATGGAATACTTATGGAAATCAATATTATTTTTTAATATGGACTGTATATTCAATATTTATGTGCTGTTTTTTAATAGTTTTAACAATTTCAAAAGATGAAATTTCTTGGAATTATCAAGTAATTCTTTTAATAGTAACTATTTTTCTTGGATTGTTCCATTTCATTTTTGAAGTTCGTCAATTTATTCATAAACCAATGCATTATATTATTAGCCCTTGGAATTGGTTTGGTATTTAGACTTCTAAATTAATATTTAATTAAAAGAGCATTTCTATTTGTACATGGGGTGTTTGAATACTGTACTACACAAATAATATAGAAAAATGCAGTATGCAGATTATTTTTTGTACAACAAACATAAAGAAAAAAAACAAAAATTAATTGTATCTTAAAATTTTGCTTAAGAAACAATCTATGGGCTCTAAGAAAAAAAAATTCCTTGTAAAATTTTGGTATAAACTATGCCCCCCTGCACCATTCCAGTTCTTACCCTAACTCTAATATTAATTAAATTATTTTTTATTTTAATAAAAAATCTTTTAATTTATAAAAATTATTATACCCATGTTCAAACACCCTGTGTACAATTAGTTATTTTCTAATTAAAATTATATTAAATATTTTATTAATACTAAAATTTTTAAAATTAATTATAGATCTTTCTGCAATATTATTTCCAACAATAACTTCAATAATCTGGTTACATAATATAACTTTTCCAGCTTGGATTATTACTCTTTCTGTTTTTTTGCTTGAACTTAATTTTTATTATTTTTTCATGTTTTGGAATATTTTGGAACTTATTTTGCAATTATGATTGGAGTTGCATATAAAATTTTTTCTTTTCTTGTTGTTTTAGGTATTTTGGTATTAGCCTTTGCTCATTCTTTACACATTTTATTAAGACCTACTACTGAATATTCTTATAATCAACCAAGTTATACTAAGGATATTAATAATTCTTGGAATCTTGTTTTAACATATCAATTTATTTCATCTAATGGTACAGTTGATGGATCATCACTTGTTGAAATTTCTGATGATAATACAAATATGTTTGCACAATTTAGCACTTCTTTGTTGGCAGTATATTTTATGTTAACAGGTATTTATAATAAAGAAAAAATGTGCTTGTCATGGCAGTGACACTCCCTGTATAACGTATGATTAAAACAAACATAAATATGTGTAAATTTATTTTCGTTTGGATTAGGGTTGGGTTCGGGTTAGGGTTAGGATTAGAAGTAACTGTATAGTAAAATTTCACGAGGAATTTTTTTTTGCTAGAATAAAGGATGGTTTCATAGTCAAAATTTTCAGTTATTGCAATATTTTTGAAAATGCTGTTTTTTTGCTTCATTTTTATGTTACACGATCAGGTGTAACATTACACCTAATCTTGATTCTTATTGGCACAGTTAGCACGGGATTGTCACTGCTGGTGACAAATAGATTTATTCTATAATAAAAATTAAATAATATAAACCAAAAAATAATTTTATAATTTAATTTAATTTTAGGTGATTCAAGTGCAGTTTCTTCTTGGGTTTATAAAAATAATTGGATGCTAGTATTTTTAATAGTTATATTTTTATTTTTTACAACAATTTATCTATTAAATCTATTTACTTTATTACTTGGAAATGCCGTTGAGGAAACAAATAACAAGGAATCTTTTTTAAAACTAAAATGTAAGGTAATTTTATAATACAAAATTACTTTTTTTTAATACTATTTTAGTAATTTATTTTATTATTATAATATTTATAATAATATCTAATAAATTGTATAATATATAAAATATAAAATAGAAATCTTAAAAAATACAGTACAAATATTACTAATTCTGTTATATTATAATTATAGATATTATCTGAAATTGAACTTTTTTGGATGTTACCTTATCAAAGAAGAAAAAAAAACTGGTTTCCAGATATTTTGTAATTATTTTTAAAATTTCATTGCTTTAATTCAAATAATTTATATTATTAATTTGTAATTTAAATTTTAGATATTATGAAGCATCAGTTGATGAGCTTAAAAAATATATAAATAATATTAAAGATGATGAAGAAATTTTTCAAAATTTGCTTCCTGCAGTTAAAGAAATTGTTGAAATTAAAGACACTGATAATGAAATTAAAGATATGATAAAAGCACAAAATAGATAAATCATTAAAAGATATACTAAAGGTTCAAATAGATGAAGCATTAAAAGATCCAATTTGATAAATTTAATAGATTGATTGAATTTATTGAAAGAAATAAATCAAAATAATTCAGAGCTGAATAAATTAATTAAATAAAGCAAATAAAATAGATAGTAGTAAAAAAAAATAGTAATTATGAATTTTTTGTATATATATTAATTAAATAATATTTTAGAAATAAATACAGTTGTACTCCTATATAATCATACCCTTGGAACCCAAAAATCTAGTGACTATATAGGGATGTGACTAAATAATTTTTCTATAAATTATTTTTATATAAAAAATAAATTATAGTGAATTTTTAAAATTATAAAATTTGTAAGATTTAATCAAACTTTAATATTGATTTCTTGATAACCAATAATCAAAAAAGGCTCAAATTTTTGTTATATAGTATCTATATTTCTTTATAATATATTAAAAATTCAGCTAAATTGGATTGATAGTTCTTGAGAAATCACTTGTATATAATAGACAATTTTTTTTAAAAATTGATTATTATATACTAGCCATATCTCAAGAACTAACAATCCAATTTAGCTAAAATTTTAATATTATAGAGTAATATTGATATTATCTATGTTATAAATTTGAGTCTATTGGAATTATTGGTTATCGAGAAATTAATAACAAATTTTGCTTAAATCTTACAAATTAATTAAAATAGTTTCAAATTTTTACCATAAATAGTAACAATTTTTCTTTATACTATATTAAAATTTTAGCTTAATTGGATTGTTAGTTCTTGAGATATTGCTTGTGTATAATAATTAATTTTTTTAAAAAAATTGAATATTGTTTACAAGTGATTTCTCAAAAATTATCAATTCAATTATGCTAAAATTTTAATATAATATAAAGGAATATTGATACTATGTTAAAAACTTGAGACTATTTTAATTATTGGTTATCGAGAAAATTGATGTTAAAATTGGATTAAATTTTATGAATTTTTTGTTATACTGTTAGCAAATTCACTATTGAAAATATGATCTTATAGACAATTGTTATTATTTAAAAAAGCTTAAAATCTAGAATTGTGATTTTATAGAAATTTGTGCTTTTATAGAAATAAATTATTTATATTATTTGCAAAATTTTGTGATAGTACTTATATAGAAATTGTACAATTATAGAAAGAAATTTAATATAAATATAATTGGAACCAAATTTTTAAGTAATTAAATAGGATAGAAAATGTGACTATTAGAAAAGTGACTATATAGGAGTGCAACTATATATAGTCATCTTCTATATAATCACACCTCTATATAACTATACCTTCTATATAATTATGCTAAAATGTATTACAATTTTTTATATTTAAAATATCTCTATATAGTTACAATTGTTTTATAATCACTATCATCTTTTTTGAAAAATTTTAAATAAATTTAATAATAATGTACCTCATTATTTTATTTTTTTTTAAATGTCAAAGGTAAAACTTTGCTTTTATCTTTATTAAATTTAATAGAAACTTTTTACAATACTGAAAGAAAATGTACCTTTTTATAATCATAAATATAGATAGTTGTTATATATAAAGTCTAATAAATTGACTTTTATGTAATAAAAAAAGTTGTTCAGAAGAATAAAAAACATCTATTATAAAATTTTTATATAAATCGGAAGACTTATTATTAATTCATTTCTTCATTTTATACTTCTATGAAAAGTTAAAAAAATTTTAATTTTTTTTCTTCAAAATATAAAATAAAGAAATAAATTAATAAAACTTTTTCCAATTAGTATAAAATTTTATATAGTAAGTATATTTTGTTCTAAATAACTTTTCTTATTATATAAAAGCTTTGATTACTTAGTTAAATTTAGATTTTTATATATAACAACTATTTGCATTTGTATATAAAAATTTTTTTAAATTTTTATATATATATATAGATTATTGTCATATATAAAAGTCTAAATTTAACTAAGTGAATTAGACTTTATGTAATAAAAAAGTTGTTTAAGAGAACAAAATACACTTATTGTAGTAGCTTATACTAAAATTGGCTTATGCTTAAATCTGGGGTCTCTATTTAATTCTATAATATCTACTAAATCCACATATACTCTTTTACTAATAACTCTAACTCTAAACCCTAACCAAACTATAAAAAAAACACACTTCTGAAAAAGCTCTCTAAAATTTTATAATTTCATAATTAAATAACTTAAAATTTTTGCATAAGCTATCACACTTATTAAAATTTTTATATAAGGCCATACAAACAAATAAAATTGGTTTTTATTACCCAGCCAGATGACTTTTTTATAAAAATTAAAATTTTTTCTATATTAGCACATATAAATTTTTTTATTCTCAATAAAAAAAAACTATAAAAAATTTTTTTACTAAAAAAATTTTTAAATATAATATTTTTTAAATATAATATTTTTTGCCAGCCAGTCGGGTCCTATTTGCCTATCTTATGAAACAAGAACCAATTAATTTAATTTGCGTAGCCTAAATTGATAAATGTTTTATTAATATATACCAATACAAATTTATTAACAAAATACTAATCCTTAATAACCTTGAGATTTTGTAATTAGATTTTAATAATTGTGGGCTTGTTAGAATTGTCTTATTGAAATAAATATTTTTGTAGTTAAATAATTTAAAATGGACCAATATATCAAAAGTTATTTAATATTAAGTGTATTTATAAATAACTTTGAAAGTTAATAGTAAAATTATACTAAATCTTAATATCTTGGAATATTGTAATTGTATTTTATGATTTTGAATTCTTTGGGATCATCTCATTGAGACGAACATTTTGGTAGTAAACTTATTCAGATCAGTAGATCAAAAGTTATTAGCAATCCATAAATCAGCCTATATGATAAATAACTTATTGAATTCAGCAGAATAGACTTTGGCAAATTTTTTAGAATGTCCCAGAATTTATGAAAATAATTGTAATTAAAATGCGCTTGAGAACACCACTTATTATAAATTCTACATAAATTAAAGGGTTATCAAACATCTTGGTAAATACATCAAGTATTTATCATTAAGACAATAAGAAAAATATGAAAGCTCAACAAATTATCAAAATTCTTAAGGCAGAAAATTTATCAATCAATAATTTATATTGTTAAATAAATTTTTTTGATCTAAAGTTTTAAATAACCATTCAAAATTCTACAGCTGTATATTTCAGCTACTCTGCAATTTCACAAAATAGAATAATACTATATATTAGCATTGGATTCATCAGATTATTTATTATAATACATTTTTTTTATATTTAACATCTTACTGTTCTTAGTTAAGCTACTACACCTTAATAGGGTTTCAAATTAACAAATAAGTGATATATTTCGAAAATAAGTAGGATTTTTTAAATAGTTTTTTATTATGTTAAATATAAATCAGTAAAATAAATAAATTCTCTGGTTTTTAATCTTGAAATCCTCCATTGTTTCAATCTTATCATATTCACTTGTCTGTTTGCTTATTCTACTCGATTATTAGTACCACAGGATACTATACCATATTCTTAACATGATAATGATCACTACTGGTTATCTTATACAATAAAACTAATTCTTTTTTTTGGTTTTTATTAAAAAAAACAATTGCTTTACAAGTCACTCTCAATATGTGATCAGTTCATTAATAAAAATTTTTTTAAAATTCGCTAAATTGAGACTTTGCCAGTAAAATCGCTATATCAGAGAATTTTTTTTTAACTTTTAAAACCCTCACGAAGGAACACCAGTTGGTGTAAGTTACTTATCATATAAATTCAGATTAACTTTAACTTCATTTTGTCGAGATTTATTCTACATATATTGTGAGTTCACTATAATGAGAGTGATTTTATTTAAATTTTGTATATATTTAAGGGGAATTTACATATCAGAGCCCGGAAAATGAATATAATTACACATAAGGGACCGAAGTGAAAATAATTACATAAAAGGATCCAAAATTTGAAAGATATTACAATCAAGGACCCAGATTTATTGTAAATAATTAACTTTAGCAATAAGTTTTTTACTATTTGAGATTATATAAATATAATTTTCTTTTGGCAGTTAAACGTATTACTTTTTACTCAGTATTGCATTTATTTTCTTAGCGTCTCGCATGTAAAAATTGTAACAGCCAATTTTTAAAAGTAATTTATTTTTCTCTACGAATACAAATGAGTTTTTGCGGTTCTAAATATCTTCGATTAACGCGTAGTAACCTTCACAAAATGTGAAACTATTCTTGGTATAAGATAGACTTATTAGTATAGAACCAAATAAATATTATGATATTGATAAATATCATGCTTAATCTAGTCGAACTTATTTAGGTTAAAAGAAAGGTCATTAAGCGAAAAATTGTATAGAATATAAAATGTATAACGTAGTACATGATGACGTTCAAAGTTACTTTGGTCCTTAATGTAAAATTTTTCAAAATTCGGGTCTTCATATGTAATTATTTTTACTTTGGGCCCTTATATGAAACTTCCTCTATATTTAATGAAAATAAATATAGATATTTAAAACTATAGCATTATTAATTGTTTTGATTGGTTTGCGCCACGGACACAGAAAAATAATGATTTATTTGGATCAACATAAATCGCGAAATCGATCAGCAATTTTTAATGCAATGTAACAAATGACACTTCGGGCAAATCTAAGAATATAATTATGCTCAACTTGAACTGTCAGCAAATTTTGGAAAAGTAGACAATCAACAAACTTAAAATATTATTGCAAACATGTTCTCTGGGAATTCATGGAAAATAGAATGACCTCGTTAGATATTTTTAACCATATCAATAGATATTTTTGCCAAATTAAATCGATATTTTTCTGAATCCCTGGCTGGCTTGCACCACTTATTATCACGTGACAGTAACATTCTGGTGGCGACACTTGGGTAGTCGTCGGAATTGCGTTACGATGGTTAATATGCCTGACGAATGACGAAACTCATGACGAAGCATAAATTTTATATGAAAATGTAAGAAAATTAAAAAAGGTGATTTATCCTTCAGAAGCCATTGAAAACTAGTTAATGGAAATTAATTAGTCCATGCGAACTTAATTTTTTTTTGTTCATATCTATTTTTCTTTTTGACATCTTCACCTGACATTACCTGATGATTTACATTACTCACCCGTAGGTATCATGAAAAGAGACCGACGAAACTTTGAGAAATAACAGAAATTTTGAAAAAATTGATTCAGAATATCCAGAGGTGGTATAGAGGAGCTTGTTGAAAGATGGACAGCTGCATGTCTATATTTTATTGTCAAATTAATTTCGTCAAGAGTTTCGTCAATTGTCAGTAGTTACTTCGTGTCGTCAAGTTTCGTCAGACGAAACCATTGACGAAACCAATTCGTCAGTACCAAATAGTTTAGTCAGACATAATTAACTATGGAGCAATAATCTTTATGTGATAGCGAATAGATTAAGGTTTGCTAGCATAATTGTGTCATTCCTATGGAATTAAAAAGCAGAGCGAATGTAAAAATATGGAATAAAGTAATAAAGATTAGTTACTATAGATTCTTTTGCTTGTAACGAAACACATACATATCGATATAATAAAATTGCAAAGTATTTTCTTTCTCAAGTGCCCACAATCAACCTATCTATTATGGATTGATACGTGGACAAATTGTAAAATTTTCAAAACAAAGATATTTATTTCCATATAATATAAAGATTTTTTTTTAAAAAAAAAAACAAAATACTGTAAACGAAAATGCCGCTGCAACATTCCAATTTTTTTTTTTTTTTTTGACATTTGTTCCTATCATTAGGCAATACTGCCCTATAAAAAAATCCGTCCGGATATGCACGTGGTTCTACGGAAAAGCACGGTGATCTGTGGAACGGCTAAAGAGACGGGTTTGCACGTGCGAGTTCCGTGTTGGCACGACTAAAATGGTCCGAATTGGACCGTCTGCCCGGACATTTTGGACCGTAAATGGACCGGGTTTTGCTGCACTTTACTAAGCCAAAATTCACGTGTTTTGGCACGGGTCGAAGCACACGTAAGTTTACGTGCATATATTTCTTACGACAAGAATGAATTCAATTTAGTTAGAGTACAGTATAATTGTGAAGGGTGGTAACAAACATGCCTATAGCAAAATTTTGCAAGGAATTTTTTTTTTTAGGAATTAAAAAGCATTTCATAGATGAGATTTGGAGGTACAGACGATTTTTTAAAAAAATTCGTTTGTTTTGAATTTTCACGTTACACCTGATCCTGCGATTTTATTGGCTACACGAGATACACGTGCCATTAAATACGTGTATACGTGTCATCCCGAATACGTGCCATTCCGTATAAAAATCTTACACGTGTCATTGTGGACATACACAACGTGCCGATACGTATCATTTTAAACACGTGCCATTCCGTGTGTCGTATATATACGTGCCACAGTGCACGTGCCATCACGGACACCTCCGTGCTAAACCGTAACACCACCCGGACCACTTTTTTCATAGGGCTGATTCCGAATTGACAGGAATCAATAAACGACACATAACATATTTACATTTTAACTTCATCATTTTATGTCATAATAGCCTATGCGTTGACGATGGTCACGCTAGGGTTATTATCGCGAGGATAACCTGATTTGTGTCTTATATGAAATTGAGAATTATACGGGGAATAGTATATGATTGTATGCCGCAGAGATTATAAAGATACATGTGGGAGTAAGTGATGAATCTCAGTGCTTTCTTACTTCGCTTGTCTTATCACTTGTTCTCTTCGATGCGATTATAATCTGGCTCCCGCCCTCCTCATTCATTGCACCTAACGCCCTGCTTGTTGTCATGTGGAACAAGTTGAATGCGCCGCACCATAGCGTGGCTCGCACTCGCTATTTTATGTTGACATTGTCGTGTGTACCGAGTTGAATGCGCCGCACCATAGCGTGGGCTCGAATTCGCTGTTATAAAAATTGATGTTGTATGTTACGAGTTGAATGTGCCGCACCATAAGCGTGGGATTCGCTAAAAAAAAAAAAAAAGAAAAAAAAGGTACAATGGAATGCGCCAAACCTTAGCGTTGGCGATCCTCAATTATGCTTCGTCACGTGACACATTCACGTGTACATAGAGTTGTTATGAGCGCAATATGCAATAGCAGAAGAGAAAATGATTAAGTGGAGCACTACTCCCATCATTTATCTTCATATAATGTCTAATAAAGAAAGTGTTTAATATGAGATCCGAGCGAGAATAATGTACTTATCAGATATGTGGCTAAATCGAGTAAATAATAACCATAAGGGTACAGTCCTAAGTCCAGTTTTAAAAACTGGACTGGACTGGACTGTTCCATTGGAACTAGTTCCAGTTCCAGTCCAGTCCAGTTTTCATATGATTTGTCTAAAAAAACTTTTATTGACCATAGGTTATATATGATTTGTACATACATACATATTTATGTGCTGATTGCTAAATAATGATATATCACATAGATCCCAAAAATTCAAAATTTAATAGTTTAGATTTGCAAAGACCTTCTATTTTTACCTTATTCCAGAGAAATTACTACCAGAAAACTAGTACCTGTGTTGGGAATTTTAATATCATGGTAATATATATAAAAGATTAATATTAAAGTGTTTGAGATTGTTCAAAAGCACTAAGATTAATTAAAGTACTATATATTGCCAAAATAAGCCATCTCTGAAAATAAGATACCCCTCTTTTTGTCAAATACTCAAAAACATTTGATCTGAAAATAAGCTACCCACAATTGATGAAAGTTGCTACATAGTAAAGTCCAATCTTTACTAAGAAAATTGATTCAAGTTGCTTAGGTAAACTTATTCAGGAAGTCAAAATATGTATATTTTGAAATTTACAACAAATAAAGAACTCTTATTAATTGGATTTTAATTTTTATATTCAACGAGAAATTAAAATTTATTAAAAAATATATTTATTAATATAGAAATTAAAAATCAAATAATAAAAAATATTTCTATTTTGGTTAAACTTTCAGAATATGTGTAGTTTAATCTCCCAAACAAGTTAATTGAGCACTAATAATTGATTTATATAGTAGAATTTAGACTTTACAATGTAGCAACTATTGGTGATTGACCAAAAATTAATTATATTTAAAAATAAGCTACCCTGGATTTTTTGTCCAAAATTGTCCAAAAAAGTAGCTTATTTTTGAAAACATATGGTAATTCTTATAGCAATTTTACTAAAAATTCTTAGTATAAAGAATTTAATTGATTGGCAAACTTATAATATTAATTAATTGTTTTTAATGAATTGCAGTAACTACTCATTAATCAATCTGAGGCTTATAATAAGTAATATAAGTAGTTGTATGTTACATACAAACAGTTTACTTGAATCTATTTAAGTAACAAATACAAGTTAATATATTTGTATAGTTAGATGGACTTTTTACAATATATAAATATAGTTATAAAATTTTATAAATATAATTTATTTTTATTTGTATATATATTTATTATTTAGGTCCAGTTCCAGTATGTACTGGAACTGGACTGGACCAGTCCAGTCCAGTAGTGGTCCACAGGACCAGTTCAGTCCAGGGGCCAACACTGATAACGACTAATAATTTCACGATATTACAGTATTAGCAGTGTGAAAACTATTAACAATAAGTTCCATTAACAGTGTAAAACCATTTACAATAAGCCCCATTAGCAGCGTAAAACTATTAACAATAAACCTCATTAACGGCGTAAAAAACATTAACAATAAGCCCCATTAAAACTGTAAAAGCCATTAACAAAAAGCCTCATTTTTCGTACACATCCGAATCAAGCGCTGGATAATAAGTATACATTATTGGGCAAAAATTGTTGAATAACGGCACTTTGGCAAATGAGCACGTGCCGCTTTGCGGCACGTGTGCCAAATCATTTGTCAAATTACGGTATTCGACAATTTGCCCAATAATGGTGTTATCCGGCAATTTATGATCATGATTGGTAGGGAGTCACTCACTGAGTTTTAATTTGAATAAACATGATTACGTTGTAACACATGAAAAAAATAACGGCAGGAAATTTTTTCATGATCATATGAGTTTGCCGGATAAAAAGTTTTTTTGCGGCATAATTCAGTAAAACATGAGTGGAAATCTGTCCTTAATATGCCGTATAAATTCGTATCTTTTATTTGATGATGTGACTTGATTATAATTATCCTGTTGAAATATCCAATTCATCGGTCCCTTTATTATAAAATAACCAGAACAACTAGAGTTTTAACTAAGCAACCAACTAGAATTAAATTGTTAAAAGGATAATAGAGTGTGTGATTCGAAGTTTTACTAATTTACCATTGTTCACAAATTGGTATGACATTTTGTGAATTATTTTCACTTTCTTTTTTATTCTTTAAACCTGCCGAATTTTCATCTATATCAAAAAAAAATTTTAGAATAATTCTTATAGTTGTATAGTTAATATAATCCATATAATTTGTATAGTTTGAGTAGTTGATCTGAAAAATGCAACGGATCCTGTAGTTTACACGAAAATCATACGGATTACTGGTTAATATAACGTACTATATACTATATATTTTTATACTTTTATTTTTCCACCAACAATGATTAACGACTTAAACGTTTTTAACGATCAAATGACTGCTTATAATGATAAAGATGTTAGTAATGACATTATTAATACGTCACCGAGTTTAAAATAATTGCCAAGATCGTAGAGACAGGATTTGAACGTTTTTTTTTCGACGAACACAGAATGGCATTTTATGCTTCGATTGTGAAATCAATTTCATATAACAAATTTTTGATAAATATGCCGATATTTTAACGAATTTAAAAATTTTCTTGATAGTAAGTTAAGAATTATGATGAAATTTCTTTTATTTACAGTTGTTTTTTTTTATCAAAAATTTATCTTTATTTTTATTTACAATTATTTTTATTAGATCAAAAATTTGCTACAGAAAATAGAAGCTGAATGTAATATAATATGAAACAAATCGAAGATCTAACAGCGGAGTATGATAAATATTAAAAATGATTTAAGAAATCATAGAATTAATCATACGGAATTAACTACGACTAAAAAAAAAAAAAAAAAGAGTTTTTGGATTATAAAACAAGGCTAATTACTGTAATATTTTTTGAAAGCAGAAAACTATATCAGCAACTCAATTAATGTTTGCAATATTTATAATTCTAATGGTAGAAGCCGTGTTATTACATTTTATTTCTGAAATCTATTCGAATAAAGCAAAAGAATAGAAAAGGGAGTAGAGTATGTAATGATCAAGTATAAAAAAAATAAAAAACGATTAGCTCTTATAGTCAATCAACTTGGAAAATTTCAAATTTACTGGAATAGCCGTAAAGTTCATTTAAAAAACCTCATTTTAAAGCTTCCAGATGAAAATTCCCGTGAATTTAATCGTTTATAAGAGAATCGGTTAACGACGAGTGGAAAGATTTAAAAAATGAATATGATTAATACGATAGAGTAGTGAGAGATATAATTAATAAAATGGACGAAATATTTATTTCTTCAAGGTATGTATAATTCAGATCTATTAATAAATATTTCCATTCTTTACATATCAATTAATAATAATTAATTCGCTATTTCATAGTTCTACTTAATTAATTGCAAAATATTAAATCATATAAACTTGAATAATAGTTATAAAAATTTTCAAGATGCATTTGTTTACACTTTGTGGAAGAAATTTACAGGACAACTTGATTCGCTTATTACGAGCTTCTTATTTTTTCGATCTATTTATTTGTATTATTATTACCACTGCATGTAATATCCAAAAACTTTTATTTCATACTATATAAAGATAAATTAAATGGTTAATTTTCATGTATTATTCAAGAATTTAGCCAAGATAGTAAATAATAGATACTCAGATTTAATCAAGAATATTATATTTTGATCTCATTAAATTGAATATTAAATATGAATAAAGAGGCAATTCTTCATATTTCATCTGATCCGTATTATTTCATCAACAATCACTTCAATTCTACTGACACTCCTTTCATCGACAAGCTTATTTTGCAGACTATTAATTTACAAAAATTTACAGACATTATAGATCATACATTTTGCCGATAGCTCACTTCACAGGCAAGGTTTGTTTTTTATAACCACATTAACCTTAACTCTAATTCTAAGCTTAACCCTAATAACAATGACTAGAATTGCGAAATAAGCAGTCGGTGAATTAATACTAGTATTATAATGTATGCGAAATAAACTTGTCAGTAAAGTAATCGTCTGTAAAATGCTTAAGCTAGGAATCGATTTTCCGATTTTTGATCCCTGGGTCAAAAACTTGTATTAAAAGTATGTGATTTTTGACAAATCATATCTAGCAAACGTAGGATGCACAGATACGTACGTACCTAATCATAGTCAAATATAACAAAAAAATCACATGCTGTAATTGCGTGGTTCCGGTAATACAATTTTTTTTTTAATGAAATAATCAAGTGGATTTTGAAGGCCCCAAAAAGTAAGCAAAAAAATTCGGTGGACTCAAGATCTAAAAAATATTTGCAGAAAGTTCTCGAATAAGTGATTTAGTTTGCTTATAACACTATAAACTCTTAAATTATAATTTACATACGGCCTACCCAAAAATGCACTTGCGAGAAATCGCTGGCAAATATGTCATTAAGACAATATAAGGATCAAATTTCATAGAAAGAAGATATAGTCACTTTTTTTTATTTTTTTTTTTTGTTTTTGTATTTATACATTCATATCCAATTTTTTTTTATCAAATTTTGATTTCGTGACAAATGTTTTTTCATTAAAAGTCCCAAGTTTCAAGCCCTCATAAAATTGAGTCAATAATATTGAAATTTGAATTCAAACTGATTTTAGACGATGCGTGATCATGGTAACTTGCATAAACTGTTTATATTTATCACATAAAAATCAAAAATGAACAATTAAGAGTTTTTATTACTGTATATGAATTGATTACATTGTACGTAGTTTGCGATTGAATATTTGGCTGATAGTCTATTTTCAATTTGACGTACTTACAATATTGTGATCTATAGTTTTAGATTTAAAGTAGGCTAAAATTTGAGACTGGCTTGGAAAAGGCCAGAAAATGTAGCAGACTGCGGTCATTCAATTTGGACCGAACTGAACAACACCCCTAGATGACATTTCGTGTCATACATTAAATATGTTCAATTTGAAAATTTCCAATTTTATTATTTAACAATGTCGTGTTTTATTACGTTATAATCACGATTTATTAATATATCAATTATCATTATAGTTATTCAATTGTAGAATGGATAAAGAAGCATCCATAATAATATCACTAGAGAAATAAACTGCAAACTTTTAATTTATCCTTTTTGCTAGGTATTACTTTAATATAATCAGTAAAATATTGATTTTAACCGATTTTAGCTATGTACGTATTTTAATTTACTGAACAGATATCATATTCAATCCTTGTTTTTCTTGTTTGAATTAATTATAAACCGTATGATCAATTTAATGAATATAGAAGCTATTTAATATTAAATGATCAATCGCCTTTGATTATTTCGAACTGCACATACCATAGAAATAAATTTTGGTACGCGACATTGCCTAAAACTAAAATTGGGCCACAATTAATATTTAATGTCTCATTTTAAATTTAATGTTATAATTATACATATCATAAGAATTGTTTCGGCTTGGCTAAATAATTAATTTTATATAAATTGCCGAAATATCTCAGAAATTTATTTATACCAAAGTATTTTCGGAAAAATCGAAGTAGTTTCTATGACATATAAATACAAAATTGCGGCTGTTAGCTTAAGTTAACACATATATAATTCATTTTTACTTTAGATTGCTACATAAATTAAGGCTTTACGGCTTTATTTCTATCTAAAATATTTCGACACAGCCGCAACTAATTTCTATGGCATAGTTATTTTGAAATAAGGAAACTGAAACCCAGCATAAAAAAATTAATAACTAAACATTAGTATAAACGAATGAATGGTAAAATGAAAAAAACTGAAAAAGTAAAAAATATTTAAAACTAAAAATAAGAAAACTCCAGCATTTATTTAATCAAACCATTAAATACTATGCAAATTTCTAAATTTACAAAGATTTTACATATATAGCAGTGAAGCCACGACTCTTCGCTAATATTTGTTAAGTTGCTAAGCCAATTAAATAAATAAATTTATTGCTAGATTTTTTGTTACATTTTGTCATACTATATATTATTTTCAATATATTTAATGGATAAACGTATATGTATTTTTTTAAAAAGCTGCCCTAAAGTTTTCCAAAAATTAATTAATAAGTTAAAAACCACAATATTCGGATTTTTCTTCTTAAAAAAACAAAAAAAAAACCAAAAAAAAAAATTTACATCTGTAAAATAATAAAATTCACATTGATAATTCTAAAGTACCTAAAATGAGCTCATCAGAACCTGAAGAACTGATAGTTGAAGATCATACTCCGCATGGAGGAAAGAACATCAGTGAATATGTTTGTTCACCAAATATTCAATATATTGTGACTTGGAGCAAAGATGATGATAAATCAATTGTTGGATGGACCATCACAGATGATCCCTCAAATGATCTCTCAATCGAACCTATCAATTCATTAAATACCAATGATCTTAAATCTTTGTTAAAATTTGATGACTTTAAATATTTTAGTTTAAAAAGAGCCTCAGATTGTAAACAATTTATAATACTATATTTTGGTCAGTTAAATTCGTTAATATTTCGATCTTATTTGTAATTTATTTTAACCCAATTTAACATTATTTGAACTTTATTCTAACAGGGCGTCCTAATGAATTTGCAGTTATTAATATCACAACTAAATCAAGACAAATATTGAATGCGCAAGGTTTAAAAGATAATAAACTAGATTTTGATATGGATGATATTGCTTTTCTTGAGAATGGAGATATTGCAATTGCCAAAGGGGAGCCAGTTTATCGGGCTTATATCTTTTCAAAGTTAAAATTTAATGACAAATATCAATGGATATGTAAAAATAGCATTGAACTTGAAAAAAATTTTAAATGCAAAATTTATAAAAATGGAACGTTGCTTATGCATTTTCTTACACCTAATGTAATCACACAATGGAATTTAATAACTCAGAAGTTTGAAATGCAATATATACTAAATTTGAATTTGTTTGCAAAAAAGTCCGAGAACCAGTTTGAAATGAACAGTGATAACAAATTGCTAGCAATAGCTTTTCATACAGAGAATAAGAGTATAGCAGTCTATGTTTATTCAACGAAATCTGGTATAGAGGTAGCAAATAGTAGGTATTTTATATATAGAATTTCTATAAATATAAACAAAGTGATTATTAATTTTATTTAACAATTCAGAAACATTTAGTTATGTGGATTCCGAATTTTTGGAAATTCATGAGCTTTGTTTTATTGGCTCAAAAGAAAAAGAGCGTTTACTCATATCTTTTCGGTATGGAGATACAAAGATGTGCATTTTTTCTATATTGAATACTCTCATTTATACACTTGATGAGAAACCAGATACTAATGTCTTACATGATATTTTAAGTCATAATCATAATGATTATATTATTAAAATTGATGAAAATGATTTATTAATTAAAAAATTATCTCAAAATGAAAACTGGAAAAATCATTTACAAGGTAAAGGGCGCTATGTAGGTAGTGGTACATTTTTCAATATAAAAGAAATTAAGCAATTTATACAGGATACTTTGGATAGATATAAATCAAATCAATTTTTAACTCAGAGTTACTCAGATGCTTCTAAGGAATATCCTGGAGAGGCATATACTTGGATTGTCAAGACTAGATATTTCTTTATGTTGTATAAAATATATTTAATAGCCCAAATTAAGTCTAATTTGAAGGAAACTGAGAGCTATTTTTTTCATTCATATGATAGTGCTGATGGTTATATTTTAGAAATTAAAGTACTTAAAAATGATGATATAATATTGGTTTCTTCTTCTGGTATACGAATCTTCTCAGTAAATTCTGAAAAAAGTTCAATTGAACTTATTTATTTTTGGAAAGAAGATATCCAAGAAATATTAATGCTAGAAAAATCATTACAAGAAATATCAACTCAAGAAGCTCAACAATTCATAATTAAACATCTTTTTTCTTTTAAAAACAAACTAGATCTTGATATTGATTTTTTGCCAACACCAATTTTTGACATTCACAATAATTGCTTTGACACTTTGAAAAATAATGAATTAGGACTAAAATTATATGGAAAAGAAATAATTCATAAAGTTGTTCAATGGAATAAAAGTAATGATATTAATGAAATACTTGATAAATGTTATAAATATAGTATATCATTGTTTGAAAGTGGTGACATTAATAACTTTTTGTTATTTATAAGTCAAATTGCTTTTGCACTTGTAGAATTAGAAAAATATAACAAAAATTTAAGAGCTACTGAAAAATTTTTATTGAAAATTAATTTACTCCCTTATAAATTCTTTGAAAACCTTGAATTTCAATATATATTTAAATATATAAATAATAGTTCTTTATTATTTCATCTTCAATATTATGGAATTTATGTTCATCCATATTTATCTAGTACTTCATTTTTTGATTACTTGCTTTTTTGGATCTCTGAAAATTGGAGACTTTTAGAAAAAAACCATCCTAAAATTTATAAATATTTAATGCCTCCTTATTTATTTTATTTATCTCATTTTACTAATAATCCTCAAAAAACTATAAGATTAATATTTCCTTTATTAAATTTTGCTACATATTCTCAAAATTATTCTTATAATGAATTATTTTATTTATATGATAATTCCTTTACCTCACTGGATAATTCTAATTATTATAAATAGTGGAATATTAAAGCTCTTCTTAATTTTAAATGGAATTCTTATGGAAAACAATATTATTTTTTAATTTGGACAATATATTCAATTTTTATGTGCTGTTTTTTAATAGTCTCAACAATTTCAAAAGGTGAAATTTCTTGGAATAATCAGATAATTCTTTTATCAGCAACTATTTTTCTTGGATTGTTTCATTTCATTTTTGAAGTTCGTCAATTTATTCATAAACCAATGCATTATATTATTAGCCCTTGGAATTGGTTTGGTATTTAGACTTCTAATTTAATAATTAAGTAAAATTATATTAAATATTTTATTAATACTAAAATTTTTAAATTAATTATAGATCTTGCTGCAATATTATTTCCAACAATAACTTCAATAATCTGGTTACATGATATAACTCTTCCAGCTTGGATTATTACTATTTCTGTTTTTTTACTTGAAATTAGATTTTTATTGTTTTTTCGTGTTTTGGAATATTTTGGAACTTATTTTGCAATTATGATTGGAGTTGCACAAAAAATTTTTTCTTTTCTTGTTGTTTTAGGTATTTTGGTTTTAGCCTTTGCTCATTCTTTGCATATTTTATTAAGACCTACTACTGAATATTCTTATAATCAACCAAGTTATACTAAGGATATTAATAATCCTTGGAATCTTGTTTCAACATATCAATTTATTTCATCTAATGGTACAGTTGATGGATCATCACTTGTTGAAATTCCTAATGATAATACAAATATGTTTGCACAATTTAGTACTTCTTTGTTGGCAGTATATTTTATGTTAACAGGTATTTATAATAAAAATTAAATAATATAAAACAAAAAATAATTTTATTATTAATTTATTTTTAGGTGATTCAAGTGCAGTTTCTTCTTGGGTTTATAAAAATAATTGGATGCTAGTATTTTTAATAGTTATATTTTCATTATTTACAACAATTTATCTATTAAATCTATTTATTTCATTGCTTGGAAATGCTGTTTAAGAAACAAATAATAAGGAATCTTTTTTAAAACTAAAATGTGAGGTAAAATTTTATAAGATAAAATTACTTTTTTAAATACTATTTTAGTAATTTATTTTATTATTATGATATTTAACTTAATATTATAATAATATCTAATAAATTGTATAATATATAAAAAAATAATATAAAAATATTAAACAAATATCACTAATTTTGTTATATTATAATTATAGATATTATCTGAAATTGAACTTTTTTCGATGTTACCTTATCAAAGAAGAAAAATAAACTGGTTTCCAGATATTTTGTAATTTTTTTAATATTTTATTACTTTTTAATACAAATAGTATATATTATTAATTTGTAATTTAAATTTTAGATATTATTAAGCATCAGTTGATGAGCTTAAAAAATATATAAATAATATTAAAGATGATGAAGAAATTTTTCAAAATTTGCTTCCTGCAGTTAAAGAAATTGTTGAAATTAAAAACACTAATGAAGAAATTAAAGATACAATAAAAGTTCATACAGATAAATCACTAAAAGATTCAACAAATGCTAAAATAGATGAATCACTAAAAGATGTACTAAAAGCTCAAATAGATGAATCATTAAAAGATAAACTAAAGATTCAAATAGATGAATCACTAAAAGATGTATTAAAAACTCAAATAAATGAATTACTAAAAGATACACTAAAAATTCAAATAGATGAATTACTAAAAGATAAATTAAAGATTCAAATAGATGAAGCATTAAAAGATCCAATTGATAAAGTTAATAGATTGGTTGAATTTATTGAAAAAAAGGAATCAGAATAATTCTGAGCAGAAATAAGTTAATTAGATTAAATAGATAAATAGGTAGTCTAATAGAAAATTAGCAGCTATAAATTTTTTTACAATATAATAATTCAATGATATTCAAGAATAAATATAGCTAACAACTAGGTTTGTATAAATAATATTTTTAAAATTTCCAATCATTTCTATTGAAGTGAATATATTATAGAATATCTGTAGATTGACTTAAATCGAACTATAGAATCTAAATAACTAATTAATTTAAACATACAGTTATGGTTTATAGTAGCATTATTTTTGCAATAGGTAGTTTGATTTTAAACTATAGATTATATGCCACATTTATGCATGAAATATTATAAAATACAATTAATAATTAAAATCTTTTCAGTAATATCTTTTATAATCAAAACATTTAAGAATATAGTATATAATATATTAATCAAGAATCCAACTTATTACTTACAAATAACAGTTAGAATTTAAAACATCAATTCAATAAATGTTTCTGATTCATCTATACGACCAGAAAATATCATTATATTCGGTTTTTTTTTTTATAGATTTAGAGATATTTAATTAGAGATATTCAACCCCTGCCTGATCAGCAATGCTAATACAGATATATCAATTTTTTCCTGAATATATATTAGAACTTTGTATTCTTGCAATTACAGGAAAAAATTTTGTTCTATCATTTTTATAAGATAATTTAGATATTGGGATAATTAAGTGTAATTGTAGTTGTGATTGCCTTTTCAATTTTAATATTATTATGCATTTAAACATAAAATCTTGGCTGTAATGAAGTGATAAAAAAAAGCTTCTTTTTAACCTTTTTACCAAAATTTATGAATATTCTTATTTTTTTCTTTTTGTCTTTGTCAGATTTTTTTCTTACCAGACACTGAATTGATAATTTCCACGTGACGTACTTGATACTGCGATATGATGTATAATACAAATCAAATAATATTATAATGTGAACTTAAACAAAACGATATGGAATATTTGATAACAAAATAACTCTTCAAAATTATGATTTATATAGTCCTGAACGATAATTTCATGAACAAATTCCCATATATATTTATGCAAGTTCAATTTAAGAAAAATGAAATTATATTTAAATTATAAAAATTATTTTTAAGGAAAAAATGCCTAATTTAAATATAAAAATAATATTTTTAAAAATAATAAAACAGAATATTTTTTATCTTTAACCTGATATTTACTACAAAGCAAAGATCCATGCTCTTGGTAAAATCTGTGCCAAATTACTGAAATCAAATTGTATAATTCTTATAATATAGCATAGGCTTTAATTTGCTTGATAATTAATATTAAATACCGTATAGCCGTGAAATAACGCGCAGGGGTGAAATTACAACTTTCGGCCTGAATTAAGCTTAATTCAGGCCAAGATTCAAAATAGAGTTATTTCGCGGTTATACGGTACCTGTATATAGCTAAAATTTCATTTCTAAAAATTCTATTTCTATTTAAAATCATGTTGCCATAGTTGATTCTTAGCTTTTTTACAATTTTTTTTCTTTAACAGTAAATTATATATGGCTACAAGCATTAATAAATTACTAGAAAAACCTGTTAAAACATTTACTTGATCATATACATTCTATCGAAAAGCCATATTCCGTTGTTTTACCAGACGAATGAAGAAATGTTTATTCAATATAAATAGGTATTATTAGTTGTGTGGAATCATTCTGATTGATTAAAAAAGATTAACTTTATATTACCTCATGGGTACTTTCATGAAATATACGATATAAGATAGCTTTGCGATGTTTTGCCGCATTAAAACCAGGAAAGTAATTAATTTATAAGTTAACAAGAATATAAAGGTTCTTATACAGTATCATTAAATTATTTAATTAAGGGATTTCAGAATTAAAATTCGCAAATCTTATTTTGACAAAATAAAAAGATGTATTTATTTTTTAATTAAATTTGAATACACTTATTTTTAGGGATTGGAACCGTTTAACTGTTTAAAAACTTCTCTATAGTTCTGGGCAGAATTATGTTGGTCATGGGCCGGAATTATTTTAATGCCGGCCAAATTAAACGATTAAACGGTTAAACGATTAAACGATTAAAAAAAATTTTTGGCGGTTCCAATCCCTATTATTTATATGATCTTACTTATTATTAATTATTTTGTTATTAATTGATACTGCTTCTAATATCGTTTTATGCTTAACATGCCTAAAATTTCACATCGACAACGTCAAATTAAACAAATAAATAATCTTTTAAAGACACTTAGAATGAATACTCAATTAGCACTACTAAAGTTCTAAATAAAGAAATTGATAAACTATTAGAATTAATACAAAACCATAGAAATGGATCGATATCTTACTATATATGAAAGTACAACCATAGTTCATTATAAAGTAGCTCGTCGAAAGAAACCCTCATTTGATTAGTAGAATCGTCAAGGGCTTCATGATTTGGCAAGAAAACAGTTCATTATCAATTAAATTTACTATGTTTTCATATTGATGAGTGCAGCTTTAAATTATAATTTTGAAAACCTCAACATTAAACATCCGGGATTGTTACAAAGAAGCTCTTTGAACAGAGTTTAATATTTCATTGGTCAAATTGATTCGTAAAGGATCTTATCAATCACCAAGTATGCTGACGAAAGCATTTCGTCACGTCATTGAGAAATAGTTTCGTCAACAATCACTAAACTGTACTTAACTTTTTAATTTAATACCTTAATTCTAATTCTTTAAATATGGTATATTCATGTATATATTATATAGTATGAATTATAATTGTTAAGTTCTTTTGTATCAAGTCTTTAAAAGAAATTATTTTAATGAAAAAGGTCTTTATTTGACAGACAATATAGTGTCTTGGACTCGTTGGAACTATATAGGCATTAGTTTTATAAACAATCATAAAAATAAGCTTTCAATAAATAAAACTATTTCAAATTGAAAATAAAATAAAAATATATTTGAAATAAAATTACAAGGTAATTCGCGAGTTTAAACCATACCTCAAAATTTCCAATGCAAATTGAGCAAAGGTTTGCCAGTATCTTCAAATGGCTATTATAGAGGTTGGAGCCGGTTTGAAAAATTTGAGTTTATCACATAAATTTTAGAAGAATTTTGATAAATTTAGCAGGTTGCGATATCGCAGGTTAATATTTAAATAAAAATTAAAATGATTATTAGTTAGGGTTAAGGTCCGAACTAGAATTAATATTAGGTTAGAGGGTGCATATGTATATGCAAAATTTAGCGCTAATAACTTTTAATTAGAAGCCCAAGACTAGTTTACATAATGAAATTTCAAGTTATTTAAAATTTTTGATTTTTTTTGTAATTTTTTCCTAATTTTTCATTCGTTTTGTTACACAAGATCCTGTGATCTAATTGGCCAATCATATTAACCTGCGATATAGCAACATGCGATATTTAACAACCTCCATTTAGAATTTGTCAAAATTTAATTGGATAAATATGTAATAAACTCAAATTTTTCAAATCGTCTCCAATCTCTAGTAGGATGTTATCCTGCTCCAACTGGTTTGCTTGTTGCTTAAAACCCATTGGAACTCTGTTCGGAGCATATTTACCGAAAAACATTGGCACGCACTTTGCTTTATGGCTGGAAGCCAGCTTCCTAAGAAGCTGGCCCAAATTTTATTAGATTTTTATTAAATAATGTTCGTGTGAACAATAGTACAAGAGTATAGTGGTGTTTTGTATATACATTTTATAGGTGCTAGAAACAGTGAGATTCCCGAATTTTTGGCAATATTTATTGCGCTGAGATTCACTGTCACAGACCAGGTTAAGAATGGCTTGAGCGGAGTCAAGCTGATTGTTGGCCGGTGGTTTTCTGCCTGCCGAAGCAAGCTGGCCATAGAGATGTTAGAATCAAGTGGCTGCCATATCGGGGTCCCGAACTTTCCTGTTTGAGGTGGGTTGGGCGGGCAAAAAAGAATCAATTTCAAATTTCTCTGAGAGAGAGCTGGTGTCAGCCAGCCATTCGTATTTATGTGATGGCTCAATGGCATGTTACACACTGGGATCTGCCTTGCAGCTGTGGCTGCTATTTGTCTGTGCTACTTGTGCATGCAC
>QKWP01000449.1:166021-189596 GCA_003550325.1 Gigaspora rosea | reverse complement strand
AAAAAAAATTGCTTAGTTGAACGCAGTATTTAAATTGGGCACAGTTTTTAAAAATTTAGTTTTGGCTTTGAGCGCAGTATGTAAATTAGGCACAGGTTAAAAAAATCATTAGTTGTGCGCAGTATTTAAAAAATTGAAGTTTGTTTCAGTAAATCGATTATTATATATATACTGCATGCATAATTTACAAATTCATATCGCATAAATTCTGTGTTCCTGATTCAAGGGGGCATGCCCGGGCATAGAGGGGCATGCCTCTAGCCCGAGGCATGCCCATAGGGGCATGCCCAAAAATTTTTCCATGCCCCCCGCCCTACCCATCAGTGGGGGAAATTATGAGAAAGTCATCAACGTAGTGTATGATTGCTAGTATTTCTTGTTGCGCAGCGATCCATGCGATAGTGTCTGCGAAACAGCAGAAGATGCCGCCAGAAGTGCAGTTGCCGAAGGCAAAAACTTTGTTGAAGTATATGTTGTTGTTATTGCAAAAGCCCTGCAGAATTTGGTCGACTAGGTAAACTGGCAAAATTCTATAAGCATCTTTGATATCAATTTTTGCAAGTGTGCAATTGCTGCCGAAGTGATTGATCCAGCGAATTGCGTGGGTTACATTCTCGTATTTTGTAACAAACTCGAGTTTGTCAATTCTGTCATTTATGCTGTTATCTGGGGGTGATGATAGGTGGGAAATCACGTGGTATTTTTGGGGGTTTGTATCTTTCTTTTCAACCAGTCCACAAGGATTGTTTTGAAAAAGGTCGCATGGTGGGTTGTTCAAGTGGAAGGGACCACAGATTCGTTTGTTAGCTATTTCTTCTGATATGTAAGATGCAAATGCTTTGGGCGCAGTGTTGATTGATTGGAGGTTGTCTTGAATAAGACGTACTCGTTCTCCTTTGAAGTTAAATCTGAAGCCTTGTTGGATGTCCTCAATTATGTAGTTGATGAACGGTCAGTTGGGATAGTTTTTTGTAAGGAGTTTCAGAGCTTGGATGTTTATTGGAGTCTGGACATTAAAGTGTCCTGGGTCGAGCTATTTAAGTAGTGCCGTTTCGGTATTTGTCATTGGGCTGGATGGAGGTGGAGTTGTGAGCATTGTTTCATTGACAGACTGGAGCATGGGAGATTCATTTGTTGTAATGTTGCGTGATAGCTTGAACTGAGCCGTATGTTTAAATGTGGGGTTTTGCCTTGGGACTGTTCCTGTAGGTGTTGTTTATTGGGTAAGTATGTGCATCTGTCTTTTATTTTATTTTATTTTTTTTTTTTTTTGTTCATGTGCATGTTATTTGTTGTGTTCATTTCTTCGTTTATGTTTATACTTATTTTATTTTATATGTATATATATGTCTATATTATTATTATTATTTATTTTCCTTGCGAAGTTTCCTTCCTTGTGTCTGGGTGCCTGATTGCTGCTCCGTATTGTGTAGTGTGATGATAGGCTGACTGCTGTTGTGCCTTGTATTCTTGTGTGCTTATATAATTGGGTAACCGCACATTTTTTTTTTTATGTGTGTATTTATTTATATTTTACTTTATTTATATTTTATATGTTAGGACGATATTAGTTCATGTTTACCCTTTCCAACCTGTTGCTCCTTTTTTTTTATTTATTTATATTTGTAATTATTTTTTTTTTTTTTGCTTTTATGTATAGGGTTGGTTGTTATTACTTGGTTGGATCGTTGCGGTTATCCATTTGTTTGGGAGAGGCTTGCTTGTTGAAGAAACATCGTCGCTCAGGGTGGCCTATTTTTCTGCATATAAGACAGGCGTGTACTCATTTGCAGTTGTTGTCATCGGAGCAGCCTTTGCAGTTCCAGTTAATGCAAATTTGCCTTCCATCTTGCCAAGTAATGTCTCCTTTTGTGTTTCGTGGATTGGCAATAGTGCGTTGTTTCTTGGTAGTAGTCACGTCAAAGTTCTCCCCTTCCGCTTCAATGTTCCGCTCGAACAAGGTTGAGTCGCGGTTGGTTGTTAAATGGAGACGTCGGTCTTCATCATAAGCAGCAACGGCAGAAAATTCTTGTTTGATGCAGAGTGTATTGTTGTGGTCTCGATACACGTTAAGCTCTTGTTCTCTAAGATCGTAGATTATTAATATTGCTTCCATGTAGGCTCAAAATGCGAGTAGCCATTCAGCAATATTAGTGAACTTTTGTGGGCGGCTGCACTTTCTGATGGCAATGACTCCACCTTCGGAGGTTTGTAGAGAGTGATCTTCATCGTTGTACTTCATGTTTGCTTTCAAACTTTGTATCCGAATTCGGCAAGATCTATATAGTTTCTGATTGCGATAGCTTTCCAGAGACGTAGCGGTAAGTTTGGTTTGTTAGGTAGCATTTCTAATGCTTTTTGCCCTTCAGACCAGTTAAGGATCCACCACATCCTGATGCTTTCCACTTCTTCGGCATGGTTGTTGCTAAAACTAGAGACAGGAGGAAGGTCGATTTCGCTATACTCGAATGAGGGATATTTTCTTGTAGTTATTTTTGTCTTTAGCATGTTAATTGCTCGGAAAGGAATGGTATGTCTTGATGTGTCCATACTTGTTTGTGTAGTTGCTGTGTTTAAAATGAGGTTATTAAGAAGATGAGTTAATGGACAGTTACCTTGTTGCGATGGGCTTCCTTGCTCGGTTTGTTTCTCTTTGTGCTGAGTTGTAGTTGCATTAAAGGTATGATTGTGGCCTGCGTCCTGTTGCTGGTGGAGGGTCTTTTGTTGCTGTGCTGTTATATCCAGGTCATGGTTGTGTCGTGGGTTTTCCTGCGGTTTGAGAGGTTGCTGTTGGGATTGTTGTGTTTGAAGCCGTTCGAAGCATTGACCAATGCATGTATTTAGTTTGTTGATTGTAGCAGATTGCGTTGCTGCATGCTGATCAAACAAGGCTCTAATAGAGGCAATGATCATATTTGCAGAGTTTTGACAAGCCGCGTCGATGTATGCCTTTGTATTACCATCGATTCTGGATATGTCAATAGTACTAGCGGCATGATCAGTAGGTTCGTCAGAGGCCTTAGAGTTGGTATTGCTTTCCATGCTGGTTGTTAGAAATAGTAAATTGCTGTTTTTGTTTATAGAATATTCCTGTGTTTGCAAAAAAGAATCAATTTCAAATTTCTCTGAGAGAGAGTTGGTGTCAGCCAGCCATTCATATTTATGTGATGGTTCAATGGCACGTTACACACTGGGATCTGCCTTGCAGCTGTGGCTGCTATTCGTCTGTGCTACTTGTGCATGCACGTGATTAGGCGATCCGTGCACGTGATTGGTGCGTCGGCGTGCGCCTTTGATATTGGCAGTTTGTGCGCCCGATTTCCCTTTGATTGGGTCCGATATGTCACGTGCCTGCGGTTATGTGGGTGCCGCAGTGCTTGGCCGCATTTTTCGATCAGTTGACCTTTCCATCAACTAGCAATAAAAACCGATTTTCGAACTCAGTTTATAATAAATGTATTAATAATTATGCTTGCATGAGCAGTTTACAATCGTTATTACTTTTTATTAAAGCAAATACATGAATTTACATTTAAAGTTTATTATAAATCAATATTGCTCATCCGATCTATTTCAAACTCGTTTGGAGCATGATTTAATAATAAAAATCATGTGACCGTAAAAACTCGAGTTCCATTGGGTTCGGGTTCCAAACTGAGTTTCGGCAAACAGGATAACATCCCTAATCTCTAGGCTATTAACAGTAAACAAAGTTATTGGTTACATTTAATATATTTAAATCATATTTAACTTTGAGTTATTATACTTAAGTGCTAACTAATTTCTTGATATGAAGTAGAATAAGGAGATTATGATAACATTTCACGAGGACCAATTTTGCATTCATTTTTTTTACTAATTTCTTCGATAGTAATTCTTTTAATCACGATTAAGATCTATTGGTGAATGGCTTGAGCCAGTGACTTGAAGAAGACGCTAACTCGATACTTCCAGGAAGGATAATATTTACATGCATTTTGAAATTATAATACTGATTTTTTATTAATTCTTTACGTGATACTTTATATAGTATGCGCGATTATGAAAAGTGAATCAGGAAATTCTACGGCACACTAGAGAACTTCCTATGTGATTCAGATTAAATGGTTGTAGGTAAAATGGCTATCGAAGAAATGAGTACATATCTTGCTATTGGTATTCTATGTGGCGTGAGCTCTTGTCGATTCATTGCTCGTTAGAATATAATTAAAGATGAACTCTATAGTACCTTACGATTCTACAATGAAAATTATCTTCTTGAATTACTCTGACAATTTGTTTACGATCTGAATATCATTTAAAGAGAATGTTTTGATTTTTTTAAACATATAAACAAAACAGATCCGACAGCTCACCCAAACTCATTATGGTTTGAAGTTCTTATGCCAAAAACATCACGGCTTGTCAATTTAGTACTTTGTTATTATTTAGGTTTTTAGGATCATTACAAAAATCGAGGTGCAAATATATTTATTTCCAACTTTTAGAATTACTTTTACTGTTTCATCAAAACCAAAATGATGCGAAGATATAGTGCCGGAAGAAATAAATACAAGAATCATTGTAAATAACTTCTTGTTCATGATGTAAAACTAAAGATTCAACTAAGCATCGAATTCGCCTATCATAATCGATAAAGGAAGGTTAGAAATTCACGGTGTTAAACAATTCAATTATTTGTTAGGAACAGTCATAGATCAGCTTACTGCCCAATAACGAAACAAATAACTGTATACTGATGCGGAAAATCTATTAGTAATTAAGCTATTCATTAAAAGGAAAAAAGTTCAAAATAAAATATTTGTGTCCTATATATAAAGTGATATTAAATTAAAATCATTTATAAAAAATCCAATACAAAAGGCCTCTATGAAAAATTGGAACAAGCTAATTGTTTTGATGAATTGATAGGAAGACAATCGTCAATGAATAAATTTAGATAGTAGATGATTTATTTTTAGTTTAACAAAATAAATATTCTGTGGTTTTATAATATCGCGTTTATCCACCCCCAAGGACTAGAATTATTTTGTTTGTGAAATGAGTTGTCGGTGAACAAAATAAATTATCTATGAAACGAACTTATCTGTGAATTAATTATTTACAAATAAACGTTGTTTGTCGAAGTGTTGTGTCTATAAAAACATCGGAGAAGTATATATAACTTTGAATTACGTACGTTTCATACTATTTTCGTTTAAAATTTTAATTTATTCTACAATGAACAGTAACAGTATAAAAAATTATATTATTTTATTATAGAACTATCTATATTAAATTTTGTTCAAAATTTAGTACAAAAAAAAAAAAAAAAAATGATTTCGTATAGTTCACGGTATTTGCGTGGTATGTCTTTTTAAAATTTAATAAATACATAATTAAATGCTTTTCAAAAAAATAAAAATACATGAAATGAATTAATAAATTACATAAAACTTTTTTTTCTAACAGATAAAATTAAATTTATAAAATTATTGAATCTCATCATCTATAAATTAACAAAACAATCAAATTTCAAATATTAACATGTGTTTTTTTTTTTTACAAAAACTAATTACGACTATTAATTGCAAAATTACATACCAAATGAGTTATCTTCGGGAAGAATTAAATGTATTTGTTTCGAATCTAATTGATATAACAATTTAATCAAAGTATAAATAAGTTTTAATAAAATAATAAATATAGAAATAACTTACCGAAATATGGTTGGTTTATTATTGAATTGACAGGTTTTGGAAGATTTTCAAAATTGAGAAGTCGACTAGTGTAAATAGCTTCTGGATGTGCTTGTAAAATTTCAGGTAAAGTTAAAATTACTGCATCAGCAGCTTCAAATTTCTTTCTGATTTCAAGAGCTATTTCATCTTTTGTATTTTCATATCTGAAATTAAATGAATCACACCATATATTTAATAATTTACGACAATCTTCTGCTGTTGGTCTTGTGGATGGGTTAGCATCCATACATTTTTTAGCCAATTTAATATATAAATCGGGAGTTCCCTCAGCAAATTCGGGACGTAAACCATTAGAAATATAAACCGCAAGATTTGCATCATGTGGAATATTTCCATAAGGTGATTTACCACTCGAAACTTCTGTCATAATAATGCCAAAACTATATATATCAGCAGCCGTTGTATATGGATGTCTACTCAAAACTTCAGGGGCGACATAAGGTAATACGCCATAGACACCCTTCTCTTTAGTTGATTCACCAGCAGGTCGAGCTAATCCTAAATCCGAAATACAAGAATAAAGGCTACCACCATGACTACTACCATATAATAAGATGTTACCAGTATGAAGATCTCGATGTGTATATCCTCCGTTATGAATTTTACATAATTCGTTAGCTATTTTCCACAAAATAAATAATTTATCACTCCATTTAATTTCTTTAAATTTCGATGAAAGATAGGTTCGAAGATCCTGATCTTCGGCAAATTGTAAGACCATCATGTAATCTTTTGTCTTTGGATTTTGAGTTAATCCATATAGTTTCAGGGTCGAATATTGATGATGGATTTTAATCTAAATGAAATTAAAGAAAATAGGTTTGTAAGTATATAATACGGTTGAAAAAATGTACTATATATACAAAGGAAATATAATATTACCTCTTGTAGGAAATCGGTTGAGATATTTTGAGAGTTTGACAAATTTTTAAGAGCAACTTTTAATGGTGGACTACGTTCATTTGTTCTTGATTCCCTTTTCCCATCTAACCAAATAGCTGAATATACTGTACTGAAACCACCTATTCCAATAATTTTTCTGTCTTCAAATCTATCAAATTGAATCCATTCGATCATATGTTCATAACGAGATGTCGATTGTAGAATTGTTTTAAAAAAGTCGTCAACTCCTTGATTTCCTGTTGAAACATAATTTTGTGGATCACATGATCGACACCATCCAACATGGATATTATTATTTCCACATTTTAAACATTTTCCATACATTTTAATGATTTTTTCACTCATCTGGAATTCGAATTTGAATTTGCGTGCTCTTTAAGTGAAAAATCAAACAAAAAAAAAAAAAGAATAAAGATTTACATCTGAAGAATTTTTTTTCCTGAATTTACGGAACTCTATTCGTTCATGTTTTAGTTTTATGATAATAATATAAAAATACCCCTGAAAATAATATGTGTACTACGTACAAGTTTCTAGTTACCTAAATATGGAAAATGTTAATTCAAAATGGATCGGAACCTTTGTCCAAATGATAGTAACACTGACTTACTATTGGCCATATCGAAATTTATTTCATTCCTATATTGAGGATGAATGGACAATTATGACGCAATTTCCTATAACGAGTTTAAATGGACAAAAAAGAAAACAAAGCATTTAACGACTTTTTATATTACCGTGCAAAATAATAAATCAATATTTTTATTGCCCTAGTTCTTTATTAGGATGATATTCGTTATGAGAAAAAACTAAAATATTTATTCAATATATCTTGATATACAATGTATAATAATATGTAACACGCTATTTCCCCATATTATATGTAAAAAATTGGATAATACTTTCATATTATTAAAGAATCCTTTGACTCTAATTTATAAACACCGCAACGTTAACTAGACTATACCCATATCCATAAACATGTTTACAAATATTAAAATATTTGAATTTAATTCGTTAATTAGATAGATCATGATTAGACTTTTGATATATCGGCTTAGTAATCAAACAAATAAAGCCTTGGCGTTTATAAAAACACAAATTCAAACAATTAAATTGAGTTTGAATAAATGCTAATTCAAATAATAACAAATAGTCATACTAATGTTTTAAAATATACTGCCTAATGTTAAAAAAAAATAATGATGATGATATATACTATAAATAATAATATTGTAAATTTAAATTTAAAAAAAGGGTGTTTCAGAGCTAACGTAGTTATTTCGAATTCAGTGATCATAAATCCTGTTTGTTTTTGATTGTAAGCCTATGTATATAATAATGAATATTTTTACGATCGTAAAATTTTTTTCGAAATTCTATAACTAATCATTTTATCTCCGGATAACTTCTATTTCATTCTGATTTCAATATTTCAAAATAGAATTAGGAATTTTCAAATTCCGACTTATTTTCAAAGTAGATTAACTCTGAAAGCCCTAATATAATTTTTTTTTTTAAAAAATAATTGGGCTGTTACTCATTTCATTTAATAAATCAAGTATAAAAATATGTGTTTGATCATAAATTCCTGGTGCGTTGCTTTCCCTTGGTCCTCCAACATTTAAATGTCTAATTTGGTTTTCTTTCAACCAATTCAAAATTTGATCAATATTGTTTTGACGATCTCCACTAAAATAGATTGTTTCTAATGGTTTATTAAATTCATTGGCCTTTTCAATTGTATAATTTGTTCCATTATCTGAATTATTTTGGTTTAAGAGTAATATTAACGTTCCGGTTGAATCTCTGATATTTTGTTCTGTTCTTTGAGAATAGTCATCTGTTGTAGTTTCTGAAAGTGGATATCTTTTATGAATTGGACCGTCTTCAGCTTTTCTACCCAATGGACACCATCCAGTAATTTTAATTACATTAGGATTTGCTTCATTAAAATCCATAGCAGCGTCTAAAGTTCCCCTATCAACGCCGGTTTGTCCACCAGACCTAATAATAAAATTTGGTTGGATCATTATAAAATCTATTTATTTTTGATCGTAAAATAATTTTTAATAAAACTGTTACATATCACGTAAATTTTGAACATAAATGTAAAAAAGATCTTTTACCATTAAAAAATAATTTTAGAAATTTTTCATGCTTAAAAATATTACGGGGAAATTATAATAAATAACTTGAATTAATAAAGAACAAGAAAATTGCTCTTATTTATAGTTAATATATTAAATTTATATGTACAAAAAATTCAACTCCGAACCCCGACACATTAAATTAATATCAGACAATACTGTATTAAACTTTAAGTTTTGTTTTGTTAGTGAAACTGATGATCATAAATAAATCGCTCTATCAGTGCCAAATTGCCGTAGAGTGCTGCATAAAAAAAATTAAAATCACATGTATATTATATCACATAGTCGTATAAATTATATTTTAAGAAATTGATCTAAATTGATCTAAATTATTTGTCACGCACATTTTGGCGTTTAAATTTACATTTATGATAATAGCCAAACATGTTAATGTTACACTTTATAGTGTTTCATGTTTGAATAAAGTCATAATATGAAGAAACAAACGTAAATATAAAACGTCTATGACAGCATGTACAAGCCTCCCGGTAAGTATTATATCCGTGTTTTTAAATTTTATTTTAAAAAAGAAAAAAGCATACTTTTCTTTTTTAAACACTATACATGAAAAAATTCTTGTAAAATATGATAAATAAGCAAATTATTTTAATTATATAACGTTAACATTAAGGAATTCGATCCAAGGAACCAATAAAGTTTCGGATCAACGATCTCATCCCTGCATATACAAACCAAAAAAGGTTAAACGTTGATATGATAGTCAGGTACTATACTATACGTACGTAGTGAAGGGCAGAATATTACCCTCCGTGTAAAAGTCACCACGATACACTAATGTATTATAATCAACTTAAATCAACTAAACTACTCTATTTAAACCCTAATAACGGTAAGGCTTCGATTAAGGCGTGGATAGACTTGGTCCGAGTAACTAGGGTCGAATAGAGCTCTAGATTATGTCACACGAGCTCTAATATGAGGTCACAGGGTTTGGACTTTAATACGATTTATCGGAAGGTTATCTGGTGTTACGGTCGAGTGGGAGAGCTTCAGGGACTTAATCCGGTTTAGCACAATAAATGGGGTCGATTTGGGTATTAGCGAGGTAAATCGTATCACGAGGTATGCAATCACGGGACTTTGCGATATATAACAATTTTATGCAATTTAAAGTTTAATCGAGAGGTAGGTGTTAACTTGTAAAATTTAGGGGTTCAAGGGTTTCTTTATTAACGTTTATAAATACGTGTATTACATATAATGAATTACGCTTCAGTACTAATGCAACTAAATTACAATTGACCGCAAGGTGCCTTTTTCTTTTTTACTATACCCCATCCTATTTATACTTTTTTATATCTAACTCTTTATCCTAATCAACTGATGGAAGCTTCAATCTCTCGATTGGAGCTTTAATCGCTCGTCTGGAGCTTCAATCGCTCGTTTGGAGCTTTGAGCGCCAGACTGGAGCTTTGATCCCCAGATCGGAGCTTCAATCACCCGTAAATCATTTCCCATAATAAAACTATGATACAAGACTTAACAAATAAAGAAAACAAAAGAAATAAAAATAAAAATAACAAATAGAAAAATATTATTATTGGCGCATGACACTGGATTATCTATCAGGGGAATTACTAACGATTACACTTCTACTCTAATTTCGAAGGTTTTACTTTACAACATAGAACTCTATCTTTGAGTACTTCTTAAAACTTCGAGCTCGCAAGCTGCTGAACTTTCTTAGCTGCTGAACTACTATATTGTGAAGACAAAAGACATCGTATTTAGGGTAGATTGAAGAACAGCTAACTCAATGATATAATAATCACATCACATGATTAAACATTCGGCCTAAGTTAGTGTAAATGTTAGGGACTAGGTGATAGTATAGTTTAGGCCGATTAGTTAGTGCTAGTAAACAAATGATGTCATTGCATAATTTCACGTGAGTTAACTGCTCTTCAAGTGTCCCCGTATTTATACTTTTTACATGACTGCGCTAATTCTACTGATATATTTTAATAAATCGGATATATTACATAAATCGCATAAATTCGATATATCGTATAAATCGCATAAATTCGATATATCGTATAAATCGCATAAATTCGATATATCGCATAAATCGAATTTATCAACTCTTCAATTCGGGTGAAACAGGTAATCTCGTTACTATACAATGAAGCTACATTACTATATTCTGGGGTCATGTCAACTCGTACGTACTAAATATACATATTGACTAAAAACAGATGCCTAAAAATGACAATCGGGATAGAATAATAATAGAAAAGAAAATCGGCGTGACTTTACACTTTCACAACGTTCGTACGAACATTGTGAAAGTGGTGGCAATCGGATCTATGGCTAAAATACACAAACTACACCACTATCCAACTAAACCAATGTCCTTTAATCGTGCAAGATGCCTGAACCTTGAATTGATAAGCCGAAAAAGTCGTGGACGATTTCGAGGTTCTTTTAGAGTCTTGCTGCGGCGAAGTCAAGGCGAAGATAAGTATTTCTTGTATTTTTTTGAGTAGTTTATTTGTTGGAGGTTCTAAGTTCACTCTATTTATATAATTCTTCTTCTATATGCTTAGTGCTCGTTATTATTGATAAAGATCGTCACGTGATCAAGGCTGAAATTGGATTATGCGGGAACAATGGTAGAAACTAATTGTCCGATAAATCAGGTATTCAAAGGTTTAATCCATTTATATTTTTAAATAAAGATGATTAATTTTAATCTTTCTTTCTGTGACTGAGTTATAAACTAAGCAGGGTTCGAATCTCGAATTACCAAGTCACAACTAAAGACACAACTTTAACTTAGAATAACGAATATTATTCGGGTACAAGGGAAATTCAATAAGCGATTTATTACGAATATTTTTAGTCAAGGGAAATTTCTTAACATTTTTACTCTGACTTCGAAGGTTAGAACTCAACCGGGTTTTTAATTTTTCTAAAACTCGAACTCTCTGTGAGTTATCATTGAAGCGAAAAGGGAGGTCTTATATACTTTTTTCCACTTAATAAATACATTCTTTTTAGACTAATTCTATTGAATTCCATTTCTTCACTATCTTAGGGGCGAAAGCCAGAAGTGGCACCTTGCGCCTGGAGGCGTACTTGGTACGAAAACTGGATTTGCGTTTGTGCCAGAACCAGAATTACATGGTGCCAGTAGTGTGCCAGTACCATAATGCCAACGGTGCCAGAACTGGACTGTATAAATTGTTTGGTTAAGAAGAGAATAAACAAACAACGGCAGAAAATTGCCAGGTGTGAAAACTGGATTGTGGCCCTAGCGTGTGCAAAAACTGGAAATCGCACCAAATTTCTGCGCCACATTTCTACACTATTGCACTATGCCGATTCATACCAACCATGACTAATAATAGGAGAAATAATACTAACGCAACGATACAAACAAAGGAAATAGTAAACAAGCAAAGAAAAGACTCGGGGCGGGAGCCCTTCACAACCTGCGTACGTAAGTACTATCAAATTAACTACGAAAATTTCCGAGTCAAAAAAAATTCAGCATATTCACTACGCACGTATTGATTGATATTTTTACGCAAAATGTTTTCGATTCCTTCTATTTTGGTAGCGCCTTTGAGTCTATTAATTTACGATGTAAAAAGAACTTTTTTTTTTTATTAGAACCTAAGATAAATTTAGAAATAAATGCGAATTTTGGCAAAATTATATATTTAAAAAATGGTAGTATGACAATATGGCAATAAACATTATGAAATTATGAATTGCAGCACGGAATTGCAGCGACATAGCATTATTGCATTATGATTTATGACAACACAGTTTACGACTTTTAAAATTCAAAATTTATGCATGATTAATTATGAAGTATGCCATATAATTTCAATCTTAAGGTTAGATCAGTATTAGCGATACCAATAAAATTAAATTTAAATGTTAAAATAATTTACAGTGTAACGTAGGTATACAAAGTGACATGTTTATATGCATACTGTCTGATTGCATAAAAAATTTATTTAATTATTAACGCAAGAAATAATTCTTATAACTTAAATGCATATACTGTCTATGCAGTGTCTATACGCATAAAAAAGTTTCTGACGGATAGTATGCAAATTAACAGTATTGACTGTACTAGAAAAGTACAAAACAATCTCAAAATTTAGTAATTAGACTTAGATGATTTTAAGTTTGTTAAAATTGTCTCATTGAAATGAACAATTTGAAGTAAAATCATCCAAACTGGATCCCTAGATAAACGTTATTATTTATTAAATATTTATATCAGTACGATCGTGAGGGTGGTTTCGTCCAACTTGTTGACCTAATTTTTCCTATTTTAGAAAGTATTATGGTTATCACTTTTTCCGTTTATGGCATAGTACTAGTTTAACTTTCTTGAAATTGTTACCCCTTAATTTATTGACAAAAAGATTGTATTAAATTAAAATTGTATTTATAATCAATTTATTTTTTTGTTTATTAAAATTTTGATGATACCAATTCCGCAAATCCGCCGAGATGTTCTGACTAATTAAAAATTTACCTCTAAATTTATTGAGAGAGGCAATGGAAAGAACCTTTAATAAACCTAGTTGTATAATGAAATACTGTAGAAACCAACAATATAGGTGTGAATTCATAAAATATATTGTTATCACAATATGATGATCCGGCGACCAAACAAATGAATGCCAACATTGACACAATCAACGATGCGACAATCGAAGAATTGTACGTATAAACTATATCCCGGTCCACCACTTATTTAGAAATTCCCGGTAACATCAATTTGGACATGCAGGTTGTTGTGTCATCTGTTGAGGTAACATAAGCATAATTAAAAATACTGTGCTGATACCACACTGGTATAATTTAGTTTATATTGTTGACCAGTTAATTATTTTGTATAACCCAATGTAAGAATAAATATACAGCGATAGTATCTGTGTGATGTATTAACGCCTTTTATTTTTTTTTCATAAATAAATTTCAACCAACTAAATTTCATTACTTGTTAAAAATCAGAGCTATGAATGATCCAGACGGAGTATACTTGCTTGGATATTTTTATGAACATGGAATTGGAGTTGAAAAGGATGAAAACAGGGCATTCACGTATTATCAAAAATCGGCAGACATGAATAATTCTAACGGAATGTATCAAGTCGGTTATTGTTATTATTTAGGAATTGGAGTCGAACCCGATAATCATAAAGCGTTTGAATATTATCTGAAGTCTGCTGAGGCCGGTAATTTCATGGGAAGTTGGAAAACTGCTATTTGTTACAAATTTGGAATTGGCGTCGAACAAAGTGATCGTAAATTTGATCAATGGTTTAAAAAGTAAGTTAATTTTTTTTTATTTTTTATTATAATGTATGTAGTTTGTTTAAATAGGATTGCTCACATAATTTTCATAATGATCAGGGAGTAAGTATAAAGAGTATTTATTGATCTATTTATCAGCAATTTAATCTCATAAATATTTATTGTGTTATTTTAGTAAGTAAGTATAAAGAACATTTAAAAACAATAAAACAAGTCACAAACATGAATAAAAAACACTTATTTACCATAATGTACAAATCATTCCATTCAGAATGTGAGTATTAAGAACATTTAATAAGTTTACGAAATAAAAACATAAATACTTATTTATGTTACGTACAAATCATTCATTCACATTAATCATTTCATTCAGCGCGTGAGTACAAAGAAGATTTAATAATTTTACGAAAATACGAGCAAAGCAATTTACTTATTTACTATACATTATTCACATTAATCATTTATTCAGCAAGTGAGTATATAAATTTTACTACATAAAAAAGCAAAACAAGTTCACAAAGAAAGGACATAAATATTTATTTATCATTACTTACAATTCATTTCATTCGAAATAATCATTTCTTCAGTTCGTGAGTATAAGGAATATTCAATAAAACAAGTTCACAAAACAAGAGCATAAATTCTTATTTACCATTACGTACAAATAATTTCATTTGCATTAATTTAGTCAGTGAGTATAATAATTTTACAAAATAAAAATAGCAAACCAAATTCACAAAACAAGAGCATAATTATTTATTTACCATTACGTATAAATCATTTCTTGCATTAACCATTTTATTCAAGTTCGTGAGTATAGAAAAAAGCTTAACAATTTTACGAAATAAAAAAGCAGTTCACAAAACAAGAATATTAATACTTATTTACCATTACGAACAAATTAATTCATTCGCACGAATATAGATTGTGAGTATAAAGAACATTTAATAATTTTACATCAAATAAGTTCACAAAAACAAAATAAATATTTATTTACCATTACATAAAAATCATTTCATTCACATTAATTTAGTATGTGAGTATAAGTAATATTTATTAACTGATAGAAAAAAAAACCAGCAAAACAAGTTCGCAAAAACAAATTCATAAAACAAGAATATAAATGCTTATATACAAATCTTTTCATTCGTATTAATTTAGTCGGTAAATATAAAAATTATTTACATTTGATATAAAGTTTAAAACCCGCAGACCCGAAATAAACCATTATATGTCATTAGAAATCCTGAAAATGGAAAATGTGCACATTGTAATAAACATAACACAAGTCCCGGATGGTGTCTATCATGCGACCCAGACATAACAACAACAAGGTGGGCAACTGGAAATAAGGAAATTGACGATTGTATGAAAATGTTTCAACTTAGAGCCAAGGCTTATGAATATGCGATTGAATGGATTCCATTTGATAGATTATCAAATGTAAAAAAAATCGGTCAAGGAGGATTTGGTTCTGTATATTCAGCACGCTGGTTGGATGGCATACGAAACGTTGAAAAAATTAAAGATGGTGATAGTTTTATTTACAAACGAGCACGTGAACCATCCACCGTTGCACTTAAGACGTTAACCGATTCTAAGGAAAACAACTTTGATTTTTTAAAAGAAGTAAGTTAAAGTATAGTTTTAATAATCTATCTAATAGTTATTTGAACTAATTTATTTTGTTTAAAACTTAAGTTTAAAAATCATATGGAATGTAAATTGAACAATAGTAAACTCGCAGTTTATGGAATAACACAAAATACAGAAACAAAAGAATTTTTGATGGCATTTCAGTATGCTAAAGAAGGGAATCTTCATAATTTTTTAAGAGATAACTTTAATATTCTTACTTGGAAGGACAAATTACAAATGCTTAAAGATGTTTCAGAAGAGCTAAATGCCATTCATTATTATGCAAAATACATTCATGCAGATTTTCATAGTGGAAACATTTTACTAGACGACCGATCATATATCGCAGATCTTGGATTGTCTAGAAAAAAAGATGAAAAAATTTTAGAAGAAAATATTTATGGAGTTATGCCTTATGTTGCACCAGAAGTTTTATCAGGCAAGCAGCAGTTTACACAAGCAGCAGATATTTATGGACTTGGTGTTATTATGGTAGAAATGTCAAGTGGACAAAGACCCTTTGATGGTATTGAATTCAATACAAAACTTGCCACCAAGATTTGCAAAGGATCGCGACCAGAGTGTCCACTTGAAACTCCTAAATGCTATATTAAATTGGCTAAGGAATGCATGGATTCTGATCCACAAAAACGGCCTAGTGCTTATGATGTTTGGAAAACAATAGATGGTTGGCTTGAGAAGATAATTAGTTCAAATGATAATGAAATTAAAAGGCAATTCTTTGATGCAGATAAAGTTATTAAATCATTGCCAATATCAGAGCATCCTAATGAAATGTATACTAGCAAAAATATTATTACAGAACAAATTTCAAAGGAGATTGAAGGTATTTATAACTAATATATTAAAATTGTGTTATATTAATTTATTTAAACATAATATTAATTGTTTTATTTGCCACCAGCTGATTCTATTCAAGTTAAACTTTATCTTACTGAAGGTTGAAGTTCCAATATTAATATAAATATAAATTATTTAGTCAAACTTTAAAAAAAAATAAAAGATAAAATACTAAAATAAAAAAATTAAATACAAATAAAATGGGCGAAAATCAAGAGATTGACATTTAAAACGATTTAATATCTTAACTTTCGCAACTCATATCTTGATAAATATTGAAGCTATTTTAATGATTTAATAGTTTAAAGAAAGTTTAGATTTAGCGTTCTTTTAAATTAGGGATGTTATAAACTGTTTGAACACTGTTTTTGAGCATTTAGCATTATATAAAACCGATTCTCGGAATCGTTTATACATATGTACTAATAATTATACTTCACGAGAAATTCAATAAAACCTGATATCGCTATTACAATTTATTAAAGCAAATACATGAAATTTACATTTAAAAATATATAAATTTTTGCATTATAACGTTTATTGTATCTATCGCTATTATTTATTTATTATGCTTAAAATGAGATTTAATAATTAAGAGACCTGTATCTATTGAATAAGATTTATTGCAAAGTTTGCAATGTCATCTATCACCGGTTTTAGTAAGTTCATCCCAGAAAGGGTCCTTTTTTAATCGTTTTTGAGGATAGTTCATTATTCCATAAGGTATGTAAAGTTGATTTTTCGTTTTGCATTACCCACTGACCCATTTTTTCAATTATTCATTTTTTTTTTTTTTTTTTAGATCCAATTATTTGCTTTTGGCATTTATTTTTTTCCATATTCTCATCCGGTATCAGCTAGTGGAGACCTTAATTTTCTGTAATTGTTCGATAGGACTGACAGAAAAAATATGACTGATGACACAATTTTTGATTCCTTTGTTGTGCAAAACGAAAAATTAACTTCGCATAGCCTTTGATGTGAACACTATTCTACTAATTTACAATAAATTCCGACCGACCCAAGTTTTCAGATTCCATGTAATGCAAAACAAAAACCCAACTTTGCGTGGCCTAAATTTCCAGATTCAGGCGCATTTTGAAACATCGAACTTGAAGAGGTAGATTCAATTGAATTAATAAATTGTTCAAATGTATTTCCTTCGTCCATGGAATAGTGAAACTTAAGAAAAGAAAAAGTAAAAAAAAAAATTAAAAAGGCTGACTGTCATCATAACATGCCACGGTAAATTAGCTTTTAATTAAAAAAAAAAAAAAGGAAGTTAAAAAAAAATCCCCATGATCTTTGTTCGTAATAAAAGTTTAAAATTAATTACTAATCAAGTATTTTGCTCAGATTTCACCTCGTTTGAAGCATGAGTTTAAATATAATAATGAAATCATGTGACCGCAAAAACTCGGGTTCGGGCTCTAACGCGAAACTTACGTTTTTGATACTCCTGCCCTATGAAAACTCGATACACGGAAATGCATGCATAAAATACGAAATTGTATGCGGGTAAGCACGGGTTTCATAATCACTGCACGGAAACTGCACGGAAACTGATCGTCCATAAAATTTAATACACGTTATCACACGAAAAATTGAGATCCGTGCACTATCGTGCATAGTATTATATCCATATATTGACGTGCATTAATCTTATTGATCACATAATTTCCGTGCACTAACGTGCACAATCATTAAGATTCTTAACCATCATAATTTTTGTGTACTGACGTGCACAATCGTTAAGGTTCTTAACGATCATAATTTTTGTGCACTGACGTGCTCAATCGTTAAGATTCTTAACGATCATAATTATAGTAGTATTATAGTTTTCGTGCTCTGACGTGCATAGTCGTTAAGATTCTTAACGAACATAATTTCAGTGCACTGTCACGATCATCACAATCGTTAAGATTCCTTAACGATCAATTTTAACGATCATAATGTACATGATGTCATGAAGATCGTCACAATCGTTAAGATTCTTAACGATCATAATTTTTGTGCTTGACATCACAATTTTCACAATCGTTAAGATCCTTAACGATCATAATTCCATGTACTAACGTGATGAAGATCATAATTCCGTGCATTAACGTGATGATCGTAATGATTATAATTTCCGTGCAATGACGCGTACAAAAAACATTTATTTTGTGAGTAAATAAACATTACATTTTTGTTTTTTTGTTTTTTTATTGCGCTTAACAATAATAATTTCCGTGCATTGACGCGCAAAAATTGCATTCGATTTGTAAGTAAATAAATATTTGATTATTTGTTTTTTTGTTTTTTTTACACTTAAAATTTTTATTATTTTCTTTTATTGTTTTATAATTTTTTTTTTACAACTCACTAATTTTTATATAATTTTTTTTAGTAATTGTCATTGTTTTTGAAACCAACCTTTGGAGTTATTGCCTTGAAAGTTGCTCTTTTGGAATCATTATCATTTTTGGTCTATGTTTTTTCATCATTTTTGGTGGTAACGCAGCTTGTTTTTTTTATTACTATTGCTTTTTTCTTTTATTTTATTTACTTTCTGTATATTATTGCATTTTAGCATCTCTCTTGAGTTATTGCCATTGGAGTTAGCATAATTGGAGTTGTCACTATTGGAGTTATTTTTAGAGTAGTCATTTCGATTTTTTTTTTTTTTACTTTTCATTTTGGTACTATTGCTTTACTTTGTTTTTTTCCGATATTATTAGTTGCTGGGTTATTTTTAAGTTAGTAGTTTTAGTGATTAGAAGTATTTTCTTATTTGGCATGTAAATTATTAAATTAAAGTATTTGTATTATAAAATTTAATTAATAAAATAATAAAAGTTAATTAATAAAATATAAATTTTAGTTAATAAAAATTATAAAATTTAGTTAATAAAAATATAAATTTTAGTTAATAAAATAATATATATAAATGTTTATACGGATATATGTTATTATATGTATATATGTATGGTTATGTTCTATTATATGTTACCTGCACGTAAATATGCACGAGACAATGCACGAGAAAACACATAAAATTGCACGTTAGTACGTGCACTATTGCACGGAATCCGCGCCCTTTTACATGCTGTAAACGTGCTTTCTCATACATTGTCTCGTATAGATTTACGTGCAGGTTCGTGTGGTTCCGTATCCAACCTTTTCCGTGTATTGCAGTATCATTCCGTGTTGCAATTTGTTATAGGGCTGCATCACTTTTATTCCTAAATGTACCCAAAAATTTTATTACTTTTTTGATTTTAAACAAGTCACGTGATCGCCGCGATTAAAATCGCCCAATGGAATTGCAGGTAAGATTCTAATAAAAGGCTTAAAGTTTTTTTAATCGGAACTAATTTTATTATTATGTCATTATTATTTGAATTTCTAATAAGAGTTGCAGAGATGAAAATTACCATTCCAACAGTAGTATACACATCAAAATTGGCTTAGTGTATTACGAGATATGAGTAAAAAAATTTTCGCGAATTTTTAAAGCTTTTTAAAAAACTAAAAATTCGCGAAAATTGTGTTACTCATATCTATCATGATGCATTGTATCTTGATTCCCCGAAAGCTAGTTACCCGCCAGCTCATTTTACCGACCCCACATCCCCGGGCTGACATGACGTATTTCAGAAAGAACATTTTTCCGACATGACATGTTTCCAACATCATTTTTCCGACAAGATCTTTCCCCGATTAGAATTTCGTTTAAATAGGTAGAGTGATATATTCGTGTTCATCACATCACATGATTAAGCACTCGGCCTAAATTAGGGTTAGGGTTAGGGTTAGATTAGGGTTAGGGTTGATAGTGCTAGTAAACCTGCATGATTTCACGTGATGTGATGATCACTGGGTTTATCGTTCTTGTCGGAAAAAGTGCATTCAATAAAACTTAGTGTCAGAGAAAAGTCAAATTAGAAATATGTCATGTCAGATAAATGTCTTGTCGAAAATATGGGATTTTAGGAAAGGGGATGTCGAAAACATGGTATGTCGAGGAAATATTCTGTCAACAAAAAGTGCTGTAGGTGAAACATTCTGTCGGGGATATGGGGTCAGTAAAATGAGCTGGCGGGTAACTAACTTTCGGGGAATCATACCAGAATCTCGTGATGCACTAAGCCAATTTTGATGTGTTTACTACTATTGGAATGGTAATTTTCATCTCTTATTAGAAATTCAAATAATAATGACATTATAAAAAATTAGTTCCGATTAAAAAACTTTTAAGCCTTTTATTAGAATCTTACCTGCAATTCCATTGGTCGATTTTAATCGCGGCGGTCACGTGACTTTTTTAAAATCGCCGTGTCTCAAAAANCTGCAATTCCATTGGTCGATTTTAATCGCGGCGGTCACGTGACTTTTTTAAAATCGCCGTGTCTCAAAAAAGTAATAAAATTTTTGGGGTACATTTAGGAGTATCAAAAAAGTAAGTGCAGGAGTATCAAAAACGTAAGTTTTGCGGCTCTAACAGGGGTTGAACTAAGTTTGGGCAAACAGGACAACATACTATATAAGAAAAATGCACCGTGGTTGGAGGCGGAATGGCACGGATTTTGGTGGAACGGATTAAACCCAGATTATGTACGTAAGAGGCTTGGTTTGGCACGGATTTTTGGCCCGTGGTGGACCGTATACCCGTACAAATTGGACCATTAGTGACTCGGGTTTTGCAGCACTTTACTAGTCCAAATTGCACGGGTTTTGGCACGGGTAATTAACGTGAATTAACGTGCTATACCACTGTGATAAAAAAAATACATACAAGTAGATTACATAAATTTAACAAACTAACTGCACATGTATTAAAATTTTGTAAGGAATTTTTTTTGTTAAGACACCCAGAGCAGTTTCAGTAGCGAAATTATGAGATATCGTAATTTTTTTTAAAAAAAATCGTATATTGATATTTCGCTCTTCGTGAAACAGCCAACACGTACCACCTTTGACACGTATCATTCAGTGAAATGAAGGTGCCATTACGTATGACATGACATAAAACGCCACCTCCTTTCGTAATTTCCGTACCACTTTTTACCGGGACATTCCGTTCAACAGTCTGTACGTATCACTCCAACCGTGCCATTTCGTTTATTCCCGACACCAACCCGCACCACACCCGACCACTTTTTTATAGGGTCCCTATTTTGAATATTAAATTACCGTAAAATCCATAAAATAAGCACCACACCTAGGCGTGGATCAGTCCCAAAAAAGACCGGTCTGGACCAGTCTTTGAACTAGGGCTGAAAGTTTCCGAACATAGCCCAGTTCAGAACGGTCCAGACCGATTAATTAGTAGCAGGAAATGAAAAATATGAACCACACAAGAATGGTTCAATAATTAGCGAATAACCAACGAAGGCATAACAAAAATAATTATCGAATAATCAACAAAAGGCATGACAAATAATTGGCGAATAATTAGCGAATAATCAAAGAAAGTATGACAAAATAATTAGCGAAGATAAGTATTTATATTAATTTATTTAATAATGAGCGAACGAACTAAGACGAGACCAACTGGATTCTGTGTTTTACATTACCCCTCTCCCCTCCGGGGTGGGGTGGTTCACATAGTAAAATTTTAAAAAAAATTCCGAATTGTTCCATGACTAATAAAATTTTCCGAAATTTTCCGTAGCCCTATGTATATTTATCTAAATTTTTTTTTACTATGGGGGGGGGGGGGGTAATGCAAACAAAAAATCCAGTTGGTCTCGCCTAATTTATTTAATGGCAGATTATAATGAAATCCAGATTAAAATGAAATTATAGTATAAAATCTCGAAAACTAAATTTTTTTGGGGTGCATTTTTTAGGGTTAGGGGTTTAGGGTTAGGTTAGTTTTAAAAAAAAATTATAATAAACAAGTATTAGTGGGTTTTAGAAGGCTAGCAGGTTAAGTAGAAAATGTAGATTTCATTTTAAATTATGATCTGCGACATTTAATAATTAGAGAAATTTTATTTAGCATGATTTCACTGATGAAGCTTCCCTGTGTGTCTTAACAAAAAAATTCCTTACAAAGTTTTGCTTCATATGCAGTTAGCTAGGGTTGGATCGGTCCCAAAAAAGACCGGTACGGACCGGTCTTTGGACCGGGACTGGAGGTTTTTCCGTCTCCGATCTTAGACCGGTTCGGACCGGTCAGGTCCGATTATTTAATAGCGGAAACTGAAAAATGCAAACTACACAAGAATGGTTCATAATTAGTGAATAACTAACGAAAGTATGTGCGAATGTTATTATGGCGGTTTGCAGAAAGGTGTGACCCCATGATTTTCATGATGATGATGCGGAGAATCTTTGAGATTCTAAATAGGAAATCTAAATTTAAGAATCATTAAAAATCCGTAAAAAATTTTATAATTATTTGATCAGTGATTACATAACTAATACAGTAATATACTTGTCAGTTTGATTAAAAATTATGTTGTCCAGGTATTTGTTTCCATGGATTCCCCATTTTTTATATAATCGTAACACTTTCTTTACCAAACCCAGAGACTTTTTCCATTATCTCTTTATTGAGTTTGTAAGCGAGATTTTCATTAGGCTTGTCAGTGTCTATTTCGCGACTTCAATTTTTTAAGTAGCGAATATTTTCTAACAATCTTCAAAGAATGGTGTGTTGAATCAAAGTTATCCAATTAGCATCATTTGCATCCGTTACTTTGGATGAACTAACCGAATATGCCACTAAATTATTAGGTTCTTTTGAATTAAAAATTGTTCGCCTTTACTAATATAAAGAAGATTCGTAATTTGCAATATTGAATAATTATCATAATATAAAAAAACTATACGCCATTTCAAGTCATCACTATACGCAGGAGGCATCATGATATTTATTGAATTAAAATATAAATACAGAGATATAATATAACGATTATACATGTATGATAATAAAGGAAAACATAAAGCGAATATTAAATTTTTACTATATATGTTATCATGTAA
>QKWP01000449.1:141997-161518 GCA_003550325.1 Gigaspora rosea | reverse complement strand
ATAAAATGGCTGAATACAAATAATAAGCATAAAGATTTTAATTATCGAATGTACTCTATTTTTTATAATAGTTTTTAAATATATAAATATTCGATACAAATAATTTAATTGAGAGTTTATTTTTTTTTGGAGTGGAGTTTTTTTTTAGCATTCGCTTTTTTCTCCTTTATTTTATATATTTATTCTATTTATTACTTTTTTATACATTAAATAAAAAATTAAATTTATATTATTTATAAATAACTTATAGCATTTAACAGTACAAAACAGATTACAATACTGCGCTTTGCAAAAATGTGTGACCTCTGCCGATCATGATGACATGTAAAATCACTCGGATTCTTCGATTCTTGACGAATTTCAACGATTTCGGATAAAATATAGACGTTATGATTGAAAATTATGATTAATAGGGAATTAAAATCTCAGAAATTTTTCCGCCATCATCACCGTGAAATCACAGGTCACACTTTTTTGCAAAGCGCTATAAAGCTCAGTATCACAAATCTTAAGATTCGATCATCGATTCTAAAACGACTTTAGGGATTCGATCATCGATTCTAATTTTTAGAATCGATTTACAGCCCTAGTTGAAAAATGTATTATAAAACAAAGGATGTATATTATATTTTTGTAGAAAAAATCGTTCGAAATATTTTGAGAGTTTGACAGATTTTTAAGAGCGACTTTTAACGTTCATTTCTTCTTAATTCTCTTTCCCATTAGTCAAATATACTGTACTGGCTCTACCTTTTCAAATCTATTCGATCATATGGGCTTGGTGCTACAAAAAGGGGGTAAATTGTCAATTTTTCAACAAATCAATTTAAAATAAGATTTGGAACGTTTTTTACTTAAAACACAAAAGCAGTTATATTAATAAAATTTTGTAGTATAGCTTATAATTTATACATATTGGCTAATCCAAAGAATTGCTAATATCTCTTGATCTACTGGTCCGTTTTGAATGATTTGGCTATCAAAATGTTCGCCTCATCGAGACGAACATTTTGATAGCTAAATCATTCAAAACGGACCAGTAGATCAAGAGATATAAGCAATTCTTTGGACTAGCCCATATGAACATAAAAATTGATTTTCTGAAGATCTTTTGTTTTGTCGATTTACCCCCTTTTTGCAGCACCAGGCCCATATGTTCATAGCGAGATATCGATTTAGAATGGTCGCCATCTATTGTGAAAACAGAATTTTGAGGATCGCATGATCGATACCATCCAAAATGTGTATTATTTCCACATTTTACGCGTATTCGTATATTTTCATGATCTTTTCATTCATCTGGAATTCGAATTTGAATTTGCATGTTCTTTAAGTTGAAAAGCAAAACAATAAAAAAAAAAAATTCGAATTTGAATTTGCATGTTCTTTAAGTTGAAAAGCAAAACAGTAAAAAAAAAAGATTTGTATCTTTCCTGGATTTTAGGGACTCTATTCGTTCATGTTTTAAATTATAATAAACGAACTTACCCCAACCTACCCCTGAAAATAATGTGCGTGCTATACAAAAGTCTAGTTACCTAAACATGAATTGGAAACTTGTTCAAATGATAGCAACACTGAGACCATATCGAGATTTATCGAGATTTATTTCCTGCAGATAATTTTCCTATATCGAGGTTGAATGGATGAGGTTAAATGAACAATTCCGTAAAAAAGAAAACGAAACATTCAACGGTTTTAAATTACTATGCAAAATAATAAATAAATGATTTTTATTACCCTTGCCCTTTAATATGTTATCTAAAATGTTTACTCAATACAGTAGGTACAATCGTCCTAAAAAATATCAACACATAATTTTTCCATATTTTATATTTAAAATTACTCTTATAATATTAGGATGTTTTTGACTTTATTTATAAACACTTTTACGTTAGCTAGACCATGCACATATCCATAAATATGTTTGCAAAATATTAATCTATTTCAATAAAAAATTTTTTTATTAATGATAGTAAATCAATGTTTGACTTTTATATATCGGCTTAGCAATAAAAAAAAAGCCTTGACACTTATAATGTCAATTAAATAACTAAATTTAACTTTGATAAACTCAAGAATATAAACTAATTTAATAATAATAAATAATCATAAATTTAAGGTATATTATATAATGATAAAATAAAATAACATTTTTGTTAAATAAATAACAATATCATAAAAATAAGACTAATTTACGCCACTGGCGATATCGTTTGTTTAATTTTTTCGAGAAATAAATTTACTCTTAGAGGTTAGAGTTAGGGTAATGTTAGAATTAAAAGGTGTGTGTATAGGTAAAATTTAGTGCTGAGTATTTTTACTTAGTAGCACAAAGGTAGCTTACATAATAAAATTTTAAGCTATTATATAAGTAGGTGATATCGCTAGCCCAAGAATGGGAAAAAAATGGCTATGAAATTGCTTCCGAAGAATGGCGTAAGTTAGCAATATTCTAATATCATTTTTAATAAAGGTCTCTACTGGTTTTCATTTCATTTAACAAATCATCTATAAAAGATTCTGTTTTTTTGCAAATCCCTAGTGCATTGCTTTCTCTAGGACCTTTGATATTTAAATGTCTAATTTTTTTGTCTTTTACCCAATTTAAAACTTGTTTAATGTTGTCTTTTTGAGAATTTTTACAAAGAATGATTATTTTTAATGGTTTTCCGAGCTCTCTAGCTTTGTTAATTGCATGATTTGTTTCTTCATCATATTTTGTTTCATTATCATGTTCATCATGTTTTGTTTCTTTTTCATGTTCATCATGTTTTGCTTCTTCTTCATGTTCATCATGTTTTGTTTCATTATCATGTTCGTTATGTTTTGTTTCTTCATCATGTTTTTCTTCTTCTTCATGTTCATCATATTTTGTTTCTTTTTCATGTTTATCATGTTTTGTTTCTTCTTCATGTTCATCAAGTTTTGTTTCTTCTTTATGCTTTGTTTCTTTTTCATGTTTTGTTTCTTTATATTTTGTTTCATCATCATTGTTTTCAGGGCATAAAATTAATGTTCCTGATGAAACTTCAATGTTTTGTTCAATTGCTCGAAAAATATCATCTTCTCCATTTTCTAAAAATGAATATTTTTGAGGGAGAAGAGAACCTTCAATTGTTTTATCTGATGAACAATATCCAGTAATTACAATTGCAATAGACATATTTTCTTCTTTAAATTTCATAACAGCATCTAAAACTCCTTGAGAAACACCAATTTGTCCATCTGCTCTAATAGTAAAATTTGGTTGAATCATAATAATTTATTTAAAAAATAATTATTTATTGTAAAATACTTTTAAAAATTATGACTTAAATTTGAGAATAAATTAAAAAAAGATGTCATTACTTAAATTTAAGAATAAATTAAAGAATAAATTAAAGAATAAATTAAAAAAAGATTTTTTACAGTCATAAAAAATATTTATTTTTTTTGTTTTTTTTTTTTTTACAGAAAAAAACGATTTTGGAAATTATTTATATATATAATATTTTGGGAAAATTATAATAAATAACCTGCTTAATAAACAAGCAAATTGCTTTTGATGATAGTTATATATTAAATTTGTATCAGGTATGTACAAAAATTCAAACTCCGATCAACTGACACATTAAGTAGTAAAATACTAGACAATATTAAACTTTAAATCTTTTGTTATTATTAATAAAAATTGATGATCGCAAATTGAATCGCACTATCAGTGCCAAATTTGTGTATTTGGCGTTTGAATTTACCGTTACGTTTACACAGTATCTAAATATACGTAATGCTACACTTTAAATTGTGTTCACGTTTGGAATTAAAACCATAACAGATAAGGTGAACAATAATAAGAAACAAGTTCTTGCGATTGTACGTACTGTGCGTAACTCATTAAATTTCTTTGAAGGCATGTAAACGTACCTGTGTTTTTTAAATTGTATCATAAAATACGAAAGAACCATAACTTTTTTAAGCACTATAAATTAAAAATTTTTGCAAATATAAAAAATCAGCAAATTAATTTTAATTATGATAACGCTAACGTAAAGGGATTTGATCCGAAGCCGTATTATTTCCAATAAAAATTTCGGGCCGACGATCCATTAATATTCAGCCCCTCGCATATATATATTGTTATGTTAAAAACTGATGTACGTACGTACGTAGTACTTGCATATTCACAAAAATAAATTAAAGTTTGATCATGATATTTTAATAGCATAATACTTTCAAATTGCTATTGTCCATTACCGACGTTTAAGGTTAAACATTGAAACGATGGGCAGGTACTGTACATATTACGTACTGTACGTACTATCAAATCGGCTGCAAAAATTTTTGAGCAAAATTTTTTATACTAATTTTGGTCCGTTTTTGAACCTATTAACTTTTACGGTATTGAATATAAAAAAAGTTAGTTTTTATTAGAACATCAAGTAATTCGTAAAAATAAATTTGGAAATAGATGCGACTTTTAATTCTAATTTTATAAAAAATATTTAAAATATTTTTTTTAGATCCTTATTGCAATTACCAGAGACGGGTTTTTATGGAATAAAGCGAAGAGGATGGCTTTACATGATGTGTGTCCGCAACTGCTTATGAACTGCGCATTTATCTAGAATTCTATCTCTATAGTGAAATGTCAATAGTATGCATAATATATAGCTAATGTTGTAATTTATTTACAAACTACACGACCGTTGTTCTCGTTATTACTTTCCGAAAGAACTGTAAAATGTAACTGTAATGCTGTGATGCCATCGTCTCGGAAAGGATGCAAAGAAAACTTATTAAGGAATTCAATGAAAGATTGATAAGAGGCATTACATTAAACTTCTATTTTATTGAAGCTCTACAATATCTGCTTTCGTTAAAGGCGATCCGATTGGCTAACTGGACTACATGTGACTTGACATATGCTACTTTTATAAATTGATTGGCCGTTAAGTTTCCAATGCCGTTTAAATGAAAATTAGAACGTCATAGTACGAATATTATTATTTCGACTCTTTTTGCTAATAGAATTTATAGATGTCTGCCCTATAAGAAAAGTGGTTCGGGATCGCACGGGAAAAGTGTGTAGGCACGTGGTCGAGTGGCACGTGCTATGGGCCGGGTTTGCACGTGCATGGTTCGAGTTGGCACGTGAATCGGCGGACCATGTTGATCCGTATACCCGTGCCAATTTAACGTAAATCATACGTGCCTACTATACTCCGAGTAAGGTGTCCAGGATTATGATGCGAGGATGGCCAAATTATGCATGCGGCAAACTGTAAATTATGCAAATTATGCAAGTTTTTAGCTTAAAATATGCAGCATATTATGCGCTACACCACAAATTATGTAAAATATGCAAAAAATTTCTATAAACATATTATTTATAATTAAACAACTGCGCGAATACTCAGATATCTAAATAAGATATTAAAATTTTTAAATATCCATTTGGCTTTTTATCTTGTATATAATATAAGTATATGTGTACAGTACATAGACTGCTTAAAATTGATTAAAATTGATCAAAGAAATTTACCGTAAACTGCCATATACAAGATATCAGACCTCCAACCCGGGCATGAAACTCAAAATCTACAATAACCAAATATGGGTTTTTTAAGCATCTAGGCTGCCCACTATGAATGAAAAACATGCATGCTTTTTAAATTTTCCCTTCATAATGGTACAAATGCTCCACCATGTACTAGACCCAGTCTTTTATACGGCAGGTTACGGTATTTAAAGTGCTGTGATTGGTTATTTGTCCTATCTATATAGAGTTTGGAACTGGTTTTATTTTCATATGCTAACTGATCAAGACAATTTTAACTAGTGAAAAATACATTGGTTCCAAACCCTTGCCTTTTATTCTATTTTGAGCAATTTGATTAGCCACAAACTAGTATACTCATATTATTCGAATTATTATGTGAAATGGCCCAAATTATGCAACTTTATGTGATGCAGAATGCATATGCAGTACAGGCCATATTATGTGCATATTATGCCGCAGCATAATCCTAGACACCCTAACTCCGAGAAATGAGCCAGCACGTGTCACTTTTAACACGTGCCATTCTGTGAAATAAAAGGCGAAAGCTACAGACACAGCATACATGTGCTTATGGACTGTTATTACTAAAATACATGCTAACCTAACCCTAACTCCGGCCATGTTGTGTCCATAAGTCATGTGGATGTTGTGGTAGCTCAGGGATGATGATTTTCTGTGGTAACTAAACTGCGGTGATTAAATTTAATTTCTGCAATTATCTGCAAAATAAAATTTTGGCAAATTTCTGCAATAAAAATCTCTGTTTCTGTACTCAAACTTGGTTTAATACTAATATTCTGAAGCTTTCTGACAACCACTCTCATATTTTGTGTTAACTGAATGTCTATCCTTCTAAAACTCTCTGCCAAACCTTGCAATTTGATTGGATCCTGGTCAAGTTTTAGGTCAGTTCTGCAATTATCCATGATAAAATCCAATTTTTGCAAAAATTGGAATTCTGCAAATTCTGTGGCATTTTGCAGAAAATCATCATTCTGTCGTAGCTTTCCCTAAATGAAAATGTACTATCATGTACAACATGCATATGTGACCATTAGGGTTCCGCAATTTGATTTGATCTTCAAATATTTGAATCAAATATTTGATCAAATTCAAATTCAAATTTGACTAAATTTGATTTAATCAAATTCAAATATGGCCAAATTTGATTTGATTTGACAAATATTTGATTTGATTTGAAAATTACTATTAAAAATTCAAATTCAAATCAAATTCCAATTCAAATATTTGAATCAAATCAAATTCAAATTAGGGTCAATTTGATTTGATCAAATTCAAATTGACCAATATTTGATTTGATTTGAATTTGAGGAACCCTAGTAACCATTCTGTGTAGGGTTATGGGCGCAGAAAATTTTTAGGCATGCCCCAGGAGGCATGCCTCAGGCTGAGGCATACCCTTTCTTATTGTGCCCAGGGCATGCCCCTATACATATACCAGATAGATGAAAAGTCTCTAGAGAACCTTTTTGCTAATCACTAAATAATGTATTTTAGTTGTTATTTAATTACATCAATATATTCCAAAAATATATACAAGTATAAAAAATTTATAACATTAACAGAGATAATAAAAAGATCCTATCAAGAACTTTTTACTCACACTCATATACTATGCTATTACTGTTTTATTATTATAACTGATAAAATATCTGCTAGTGAGTAAAATAGATAGCCAATTAGTGCACTCTAATTCATTTATTATCACATTATAAGGGCATGCCTTTTGGTTTAAGGGCATGCACCTAGGCATGCCTAGAGGGCATGCCCCTAAGGCATGCTCTGAGTTACCATGCCCACAGCCCTAATTCTGTGTAATATAATATAACGATATAATATGTATCATATTTAACCATGCTATTATATAAACGTGCATATATGTGCTACATGATCCATACTATTCTGTGCGTATACACTGTTTTTCCTGTGCTATACATGGTGACTCAGGGCATGCCTTAGGAGCATGCCCTCTAGGCATGCCTAGGTGCATGCCCTTAAACCAAAAGGCATGCCCTTATCATGTGATAATAAATGAATTAGAGTGCACTGATTGGCTATCTATTTTACTCACTAGCGGATATTTTATCAGTTATAATAATAAAACAGTAATAGCATAGTATATGAGTGTGAGTAAAAAGTCCTTGATAGGATCTTTTTATTATCTCTGTTAATGTTATAAATTTTTTATACTTGTATATATTTTTGGAATATATTGATATAATTAAATAACAACTAAGATACATTATTTAGTAATTAACAAAAAGGTTCTCTAGAGACTTTTCATCTATCTGGTATATGTATAGGGGCATGCCCTGGCACAATAAGAAGGGCATGCCTTAGCCTGAGGCATGCCTCCTGGGGAATGCCTAAAAAATTTTCTGTGCCCACGACCCTACCCTGAACTACTTTTCTTATAGGGCTATAGATTACTGGTTCTGAACCCCAATTTTAAATTGTATTTGAGAATTTTATTTTTTTATTTTTTTGCTGATTTTGTGAATAATAATTTCAGGGCTATATACAAAGATCAGGTAAATGCTAACTTCAAGGTCAAGTAATATAGTAATATTAACATTAACATTAACTTTGTTATTAATGTTTTGGTGTTTTTTCTGCATTTTTTTAGTATATATATATTTTTTTTTGTCATCATCTAGGTGCTTCTTTCATTGTTTTTTTTGGAGCTTTTTCTGGTGTTCTTTGGCTTTTTTTAACATTATTTTGGTGCTTCTTTAATCATTATTTTGGTGCTTTTTTCATTGTTCATTTGGCACTTTTTGTTTTTTAATTGCTTTGAGTGTTTTATTGTTGCTTCAATCTTTTGTATGAATGTTGATATTATCATTTATATGAATGTTAAAGTAAATATTAATACTAACATTTGTATTAATATCAATATGAAGATTAGTATTAACAATATTAACTTTTATATGAATGTTCATATTAACATTCATATTAATATCCATACTAGCTTTCAAATTAACATTAATATGAAAGCTCTTAATATGAATATTTGTGTTATTAATATTTATTAAATCATTGATTGTAATAAGAAAAAATATAAAGAATTATAATAAATTATTAATATTTAATAAAATATAAATTGTTAACTAGATATAATTATAATAATAAAAAATTTAAAGAATTATACTTTAATAAAAAATAAGAACTTTTTCTTGCAAAAAATTATGACATGTTGGTACATACATTAGCATTGATATTAGTATAAATGTTAAAATTAATATTAGTATAGACATTGTTCATTAGTGACATTAATATAAATATTAATATTAATATTAATATTATTATGAACATTTATATTAACATTAACATTAATGTTATTATTAATATTAATATTAATTTTAATATGAATATTTATATTTTTTTTGAAATTTCCTTAAGGTTTTTATCCCTGAAGGCGCAGTTAGTGATCTTTTTATTAAGGTCATTTGTTTTACTAATTACAGGTTTAGTAGTACATTCTATTACAATACTGGACTAGTTGTACAACCTAATTCTATACTCAGTCACCCAGATATTTCTCATTTAGTTACCCAGCCTGCTGGAGTTTTTTAACTTCTTCTAAAACCTCTAGTTATCTATACTGACTGGGGCAGCAGCAAGAGCAAGGGCGAGACAATTCTCATTACTTCCTTCCTTTAGCCTTCCGAAGTTTCAGCTTCCAACTTCGTCCAGATCCTTTAGTTGTCTGTACTAACCAAGCAGCTAGACAATTCTTGGTACTTCCTTCCTTTAGCCTTCTAAAGTTTTTGGTCTCCTTCTATTTCAGTATAGTACTAGGGCTCTTCTGAGTTCATCTGCGATCCTTTTTCTTTGTTGGATAGTACGACTTGCCATTTTTATCATGTTACTGTTCAACTGGAATTCCACTAAAAGTATTCATTTATTCAACCAGAATTCTACTAGAAGTATTTATTGTTTTCTTATTTAGCACTAGCAGTGAGTTAATATAGTTAAATTAACCAATCGCAGTCTTGGCATCCTAATTCAGCCCATCTGTCTCATGATCGAGTATAGTTTTTTTGCCTACTAGTAGAGGTTGAATCAGCGACCTTACATTTGGTGATCTGGGAGCGTAACTACTTATACTATCAACCCACAGATCTATGAACATTTATATTATTAATTTTAATATAAAGGTTTATATGAATGTTTATATATATTAACATTTATATTAACATTAATACAAACATTAATACAAACATTCATATAAACAATTGTATTATATCTAAAAGAAAAATTAATTGCTATGAAAGTAATTTGCAGTAAAAAAGATATTGACTGCACCTTTCAAGGTTGAGCCAAGAAAAAAAAATAATAAATGCATTTGTATAATATTAATACAAACATTATAAAAATTTGTATGAATATTAATATGAATATTAATATTAATTGACGATCTGCTAGTCAACAGATGCATGATTATAGTATAATATAATGCCAATTACTATGTAAATCACTTATAGATAAAATGCTACAATTACCCAAGGACAAATATTTTTTACTAAGTTAATGAGCATATTAACTAATTGAAAGTTGTAGAGCTTATTGAGATGTATCTCACAGTGGTTAGATCATTAAAATAGACCTAGTAGATGCAAAAATATCATCAAAAAACGATTGGATGACTATAAAAAATTCTATGTAAACAAAATATTTGTTTATATAAAATTTTACATAGTCATCCAATCGTTGTTTGATGATAACTCAGCATCTACTAGGCCAATTTTGATGATCTCATCTACAACTTTCAATTAATCAGTATAATTTACTAACATAGTAAAAAATAGTTTTTTTTTTGTGTAATCATGGCATTTCTGCTATAATAATCTATATTGTAGATAGAAATGCCACAATTTTATTTTAATTTTTTTTTTTTAGCGATCATGCCTTCTCTTTATTATTTAATAAATGTAATTAGATTAACTACTTCTACATATATTCTATGATGTACTATAACTAAAGGATGGCTTATCTGTGTGACCTGCCAAAGTAGAAATGACCTTCCCACTTATTATTTGGTGCAGAGTACGAAAAGCCATCAACTTTTAACTATAAAATTTTTAAACTTTTATAATTTTTTTAAAATAAAATAAACTAAAAAAAAGTTTTTGTATATTTAATAGCTTTTTAATTAAACTATCAAATCCACAAAAAAAATCTTTAGTATCTTTTATTTTAAGAAGTTTATATTAATTTAAAGTTATATATAATTTAAAAATTTGGCATTTATATATAAAAAAACATAACAAAATTTAAATTTATTAACAAAATTTAAAAATTTATTAATAAAATTTAAATTTATATTAAATTTTTTTACATTTTAATTGGTCAACCATGTTACACTGCAGCTAAAAAATTGGCGCCTATATATAAAATTTGTTGGCTTTGGGTGATCTCCACCATACTTTACTTCAAATTATACATTACGGATTATTGGCCAGGATTTACCGCCTGTCATGACCGCTTAATTTCTATTCCAATTAGACCAGATACCTGAAATTAACCATTTTTCTACTTCCTCCAACGCTATGCATACACAGTCGTCCCACCTTTTTCCTGAGCTACTTTTGACGAATTCCTTTACACCTTTTTTACCCTTGGGCAGAGCCTCTTCAGAAGTTGTTCTCTTTTCTTCCTCCGTTCTTCTTTTTGAGTGTGATCTATCCTTTCTTTTCATCTTCCGTGTTATGCTGAGCTCTTTTTCCTATCCGATTACTTCTAAGCAATGTTCCTTCCAAATTTTGTCTTGAAACAGCTCTAACCACTTTCTTAGCCATTCTGATACTATCTTTTTCCTCTCCAAACCTTTGACCTTAAGGTAGCACTGAGCATTCTTTTTAATGATACCTCTTGCTATTAAAGACCTCCTTTCCTGTATTGCCTTTGGTTCTTCTCCATATTGGATTTTCTTAAGCTCTATTACCGAAAAACCGTTATAGTCTTTGAGACTGAGGTTTGTCCATATCTCTCTAATGATTCTTTCTTCCTCTCTTTCCTGTCCACCGGACAGGCCACCAGGTGATCAAAATTTTCTTCTTCTTTTCAGCACTTTCTGCACATGATTATCCTATACAAATCTGCTCGCTCTCTTTGCCTTTTTTCTAGCGATGGTAGCAATTTATTTATACTCTTAAGGTTGAAAATCCATCTGCTGTTCTCTCTTATCGATTTCCCCTTGTACTCTTTATACTTTTCCAGACAAGCCGGTATGCACACTAGTCTTTATTTTCCTTTCTTTTCTGGTGTAGTATATCAGTTTGTCCCCTTAAAAAGGTCTATTCTACTTTATAAACCGTATCTAATATTGATTCCACGAACTTCTTTATAGGTATTTCTATATAATCATCTTCCCACTTAGCTTGAAGAAGGGTATTTTTTGTAGTACTGAACTTGTATTTTGTAGTTTCCTTAAGATTTAAAGCTTTCTTTGCTAGGTAGTCTGCCCTTTCATTCCATGGGTTTCCTGAGTGCACTTTTATCTTAAACTATTTCACAGTGAGATACTTTATATTTATGCACTCTACTATGGCACTCAAAATGCTTGCATTCTTGAGTTTACACCATTCTCTTGAACTACCTGCTTGTAATGCACTTTCGATTGCTTGTAGAGCCGCTTGTCTGTCTGTACTATACATGAGGACGAAAGCATTTCGGGTTCTAAAACCCGAAATTAAAATTTGAAGATGAAATTGTTTTTGACCTATTTTACTTGAAAGACAAAATTATTTGATACTTTTTTAAATAGACGAAATTATAAGGAACATATCTGTATAAATTTTATTTGATCTTTCTTATAAAAAATTTTAATTTTCTCTAATGAAGTGAAATAGGCCTTTTTCAAAAATCAATTTTGGTGGCATCACTAGTCTGTACTTATCTCTACTCTGGTTTTACTCGGTACTACTAACACTGATTTTAATATTGCCACTAGCTCCGAATGTGTTGAAAAGAACCAACCCTGTATGTGCTCCATAATTTCGTCCACCTGAACTACGCTGTGCCCTGCAACATGCTCTATCTTCCCTCCACCAAGTGAACTATCTGTAAAGAACATGCAAGTATCTTTTCCATTGTTATGTTCTAATACTTCCAAAAGTACCTGTTTTTTTTCATCTAATACTATTTTTTCTATCAAATTTACCTCTTTTCTTTTTAAGAAATACCAAAATTACACAAGGAAAAAGATTTTTTTACTAAGTTAATAAGTAAAATTTTATGTAAACAAATGTTTGTTTACATAGAATTTTACAAAGCCACTCAATCAGTTTTTAATGATATTTCTGCAACTACTAGGCTGATTTTAATAATCTAACTACTATTAGCTACATCTTAATGAGCTTTACAATTTTTAATTAGTTGATATAACTCTTTAACTTAGTAAAAAATAGTTTTCCTTAGGTGATAGTGGCATTTCGTCTATAAGTGATTTACATAGTAATTTGTATTATGTTGCACTATAATCATGTATTTGTTGACTTGCAGATTATCAATAATATAGTATTAATTTTAATAAGACTAGAAATATGGTCTGATAGCTAGCTTATGATTATATAATCTTGGAAAATCTTGATTAGTACTTGCTAGCCAGATATTCCAGAAATTACAGATTTGATGAATATACCAGATGAAATCAATAATATGGTGGATTATAATAAAATTGTTATAAGACTAATTGGAGATACAGTAAAACCTTTCTAAATGCATGTCGTTGGGACCAGCTCTGACATGTGCATTTAGGGAGGTATTGCATTTAGAGGATAAAATCTATAAATGTAATATTAGTTGGGCCCCAAAAAAGTCGTGCATTTAGAGAGGTATTGCACTTAGAGGAGTAGCATTTAGGGGGTCTAACTGTATATGGACGATAATAATACAACAAAGAGAAACCTGAGTTGCAAAATAGTAAAATCTGCTATAATTATCTTTTTTTTCACCTTTGGCAGTTCCGCTATATGACTTTTATTAGTTTTTCAGTATAATGAAACAAGTTCATATACATATAGATCTAATTTACAAGGATGGCACCACTCGGCTATCTATGTAAATGCCCAAGAGTAACCTGCCGCACTAGTAGGTAGAACTACTAGCCGCTCTGTTGAACTACCGGCACTACAAAAGTGCACTCTAAAAAAAATTAAAAAATGGAAGTAAACTTCATAGGGGTGAGAATACGAAACTATAGTTATAAAGAAAATATAAAATGGAGGTATAGGAAGGAATGACTAACTAAAAAAAACCAAAAAAAACCCAACAAGAAGAAAAGGGAATAAAAAATAGAACCTTCTATTGAAGAAGTAAGTGTGTCAGAGAAATAATAATAAAAATTATATAATACTGCACAGAGAAACGCTCTGTCTAAGTATTATATGTACATTGTAAAAAAAGAATAAAAAACTACGCCTATAAGAATATTCTAGAAAGAAATTTCAATTCAGAATTTTCTATACTGTATTTCATGTGTCATTTATTGTTTATTTTACAAGGACCGGAACTCACTTGTGACTTGGTTTCAATTAGGTAGGCGCATTTCCAGAATGGATGATGTAAACAATATCGATCTTTTGGAGGGGGTAAGCCAAAATGCCCACTTTGTTGAAATTTTGCAAAGCTAAAGAGGCGGCAGAGGAGAGACCCAACTTGCAAAGAGCGTAAGAGTATATGCTTTGCTGAATAGCACAGTTGACCAAAAGAATGTTTCTACTAATGTTTCCACACCTTCTGACAAAAAACCCCAGAGTTGTTGCTCTACTACTTGTTCTATAGTAACAAAGTCTTCCAACCGGAGAGTCAAACCCATAAGGAAAAAGTTCTTTTTCATCTCTATTTCAGTTCTTCTCGCATATGATCTGAAACCCTGTATCCAAGTCACTTCTAGTTAGAGTTTTTGTTATGTACAAATATACTAACAACAAAGTTTTCATAGGTCGGTATTAATGGAAAAGTTGGGACTGATGAATGTCAGAAAGAGTTGATTTAATTTATTTTTGCTGCTATAATTATCACATAAGGGTAACATCTGCTTTTTTATAATAAAAAACATATTAATATGCAAATTTCACTTTAACTCAATCTACAAAGCAAATATTGCTATTTCTTAACTTAGGTTTTACAGGACCTGAATAATATACATAGAGGTTATATTGGCTTTAATATAAACTTTTCGTAAATTTTATCTACTTTTTATTAGAGCTAATTAACTTTATTTTATATATGCTTTAACATTTAAATAATTTTACCCAGTTGAAAATATAACAAATATTTTTTTCTTTTTTTAAAAAAGTTTTTTTTTTTAAAAAATTTTCTTTTAAAAACTTTTTTTAAAAAACTTTTTTCTTAAAAAATTTTTTTAAAAAATTTTTTTCAAAAAAAAAAAATTTTCAAAAAAATTTCTTTTTTTTTTTATTTTGTTATCCAAATTTTTAATATAACTTATCTAAAATTTTATTAATTTATTTATTTTAAATAATATAAAATTAAAGGCTTTTATCTACTTAAATATAACCTATTGGCTAATAACCACTTTTCAAATATAACATTTTAGTAAAAATGTAACTTTTATCCAAAATTTTAATATAACCTCTATATGTATTATTTAGAATTTTGGTTTATAGATCATTCTGGCATATAAAAATAATTATTAAATAATTATAAATAAAAGGCTATCTGGTCCTTTGGGAAGGATAGTAATTTCTACCTTTGCTTTATTAATTCTTATACTATATTGTTGCAAAATAGCATATACCTGCACAGTATTCAAATTACCTGCACGGTATTTTGAATACACATGTGCACTATATCAAAATCAGTCTAGTTTTTATACACAAAGGAGATTTTTGAAATAGCATCTATGTGCAGTATATAAATATTTATTTAAAATCAATCTCTTTAAATAGAAAATACATAACTTAGCGACAAATAATTCCTAAATTATTAGATCTTCAACTTGTTATTCAGGTACATATGTATATTGTTACAAGCGACTATAGCCTTCAATATAGTACTTGCAACACAGCACACAGCGACAGGGATCTTGTAATAGTCAGAGAAGATATGAAGCAGTGTGGAAGTGGAATATTACTTCACTAGAGCGGTTCAGTATATATTTATTAAATGACAAGAGTATATTTATTAATCAAAAATTTATTTTATTTATTTAGATAATAATATGCAAGAGATATAACTATGTTTAGACGTTAGAGGAGGAGGAGAGGAATCTGAGTCTAATGTGTAGAAGGGGAGAAAACTAGGGTTTATATATCTTTTTACAGCTATTAATTACTATAGTACGAAATGGCAAAAATGGTAGAAATGGTAGAAATGGTAGAAATAGTTAACCATGTTACTTGTACTTCTAACTATGCTATATATAGTTAATAATATAAAATAATAATAATGTAATATAAAATAATATAATATAATAATATAATAATAAAATAATATAATAAAATATACTAGAAGATACATTCAAGAAACTAATACTAAAACTCGTTCTATAACAATATAAACAAGTAGTTATCCTGTATAGTACTAAAAATCTATTCTTAATATATATAAGTAGAATAAAAGAACAATTAATATTATTTTTAATGCCCACTTTTAGCATACTGTACATATGAACTTCTATTTGGCAAAACTAAAATAATGCTAATTTGCTATTTTAATATTTATTTTTTATTAGCTGTTATTATTTTAATTTTTATTTATTACTTTGCCATTTTTATTATAATTTTTATTTAATTTTTTACTTATCGATATTGAATATATTTATTTATATATTTATATGCTTCATGACCTTATTATGTATTAATTGACTCTACTGGTACATATGATAAGAATTTTGTATTATCTAGCTTATCTGTCAAATTTTCACTATAAAAATTTGATAATAAATAGTTAGTATTGTAACAGAAGAAGAGATAGATAGTGCTAAGAAATTTTTCCATAATTCAGTACACTTAAAGTTATAAAAATATATTTATTTATATAGTATACTATTTAAAGTATGCACTATTTCAGAACATGCATAGGCATTATTTTGAAACCAGGTATACTATTTTTAGAGAATGAAATTTTTGAAATAATATCCATGTGCACTATTCTGTAGTAATATGGTATATTGTTAAATGTGTCTTAATAAATCATACAAAATTATTATTATAATATATAATAAATTTATATGAATTGGGTGAATCTTGCACTATTTGATTTGTCTTATCAAAATGAATCAAATGGTATAAAAATTATTCAATCCCAATCATTAGATCATGTGATATCCAAATTTATCAAATTACCTCTATTTGTCAAATTACCTCTTTTTACCTTATGTTTGAAGAATATTATATGCACTCTTTTTAATATTGCAAAAAGGCTAGACTATTTACATTGTGTATATATTTAACTTACTTTTTTTAAGTAAGTTCTTCTAGTAAAAATAGAGATAAGAGTATTATCTGTAATAATGCTTATAATTTTTTTTGCTAATGTTTGTTAATTACACATATTATATAAATTTGTATTATTTGATACTAAGTTCATGAATCTTCTAGCAATTTCTATTGTATTTTTTGCATTTTTTAATAGACATTTTAGAATACTTTTTAGAGAAGTTGCCTTACTTTGTATATTTATTTCTTTTATTATTTTATACCAATAGCTATTGCTAGTCTTGTTGAAATAATTTGAGAGTTCTTAATTATTGTTAAAATTTGGTTTAGTTTTCTATATTATTAAATATGCTTATATTTTGTAGATTTATTTTATATGTTTTTTTTTATTTTGTTAATAGATTTTTTTTCTCTATTACTAGTTGTTTTTTTTCTTAGTACAAAAGCTTTTGCTTTTGTTTAAATAATGTTTGTATTGCTAAATCTAACTTCTAGTAAAATTTTTTTCTTTTTTGATACTTTGTTACTATATTATAAAGAGTGCTTGTTAATCCAAAAAATATTATTTTATTTGATATTTTACTAATTGATTATAATTTATTGCACTAAATAAGCTCGTTCAATATTAAAAATATATTAGTTTGGCATATTTTATTTTGCTTTCTTAAAATTTAAAAAAAAGAATACTTGATTTTGAAAATTTCTATCAAAAATTCAAAATTAAGCATCTTTGCCTCAAATTTTAAAATAAATAACATAAAATATACTAAAATAATATATTTTTGGTACTGAGCAAGTTTAATTAGAACAAAATGTTAGAATCAATCATAAAGTTTAAAGAATTATAGAAATTTGTTAATTTTATTAATAAAATTATTAAAAATATTATATTACTTAAAATTTTAATACATAGTATAAAAAATATATCAAATTAGTATATTTTATTTTGGTTTTTTTTTAAAATTTGATAAAAAAATACTTAATTATACTTAATTTTAAAAATTTTGTAAAAAATTTAAAACAAGCAGTTTGCTTAAAATAACTTATATAAAATATACTTATTTAATATAATTTTTGGTGCTAAACAAGTTTATTTAGTGCAAGTAGTTATAATCAATTAGTAAAATTTAGATAATATAATATTTTTAATAATTTTATTAATAAAATTAACAAATGGACTTTTGCAGTAGAAAGGGCTAATACTTGTTTATATATGATTTTGAGAAAATTATGTTTGTTTTATTTAGACTGACCAAATTAATCAAAATTTTCATAATCTGATCCTGTGATGTATGATACTCCCAAGAAATTTTATTTAAATATCTTAGTTTTTATTATGCAAATCAATTTCCACTTATAATTAAAAAATGTAGTGCATGTAAAAATTTATCTGAATATAATGAAAATCTGATTTCAATTTTGGGTAGTATTGGCTCTTTCTATTGCAATGGCCCTAAATTTCTATGAATCTTTAAATTTTACTAATTCTTTCTAACTTTTTAAATTTGTTTAGCACCAAAAAATATATTATTTAATATATTTTTAAAAATTTGAGGCAAAAATGCTTAATTTTGAATTTTGGATAAAATTTTCAAAATCAAGTATTTTTTCTTCAAATTTTAAGAAATGTAAGATAAATTATACCAATTTGATATATTTTTTAATGCTAAACAAGTTTACTTAGTATAACAAGTTATAATTAATAGATATTCATAAAACCTTTGTACTAAATTTAGTATAGTTTAAAAAATTATTTTACAATAACGAAAAATAATTTTTATTTAAAACTTTGCTAAAATGTACTTTAATATAATAATTTTTTATACAAAATTTTAGTATAAATTATATATAAAAATTTTGTATAAATTATTAACTTTAAACAAAACTTATATTTTGCCAAATTTGCTATACTAAAGTTAGTATAGTAAAAAAAATAATTAAAAATATAAATTTATAATATCCCTTAGATTGTAGTAGAACACAGGCAAATTTGCTTGCGTTTTTGCACTTTTTTAGCTCTGATTTACTTTTTTAAAATACTAAAATAATTAAATAAAACTTTGTACAATTATATTCGAAAATAAGAATTACTTTTTTGCAAAATTAGTTTTTATATTATAAAAAAATAAATTATAGTTACATATAAGCTGAAAATAGATAATTTTAAGAAAAAATTTTTTTAAAAAATTTTATTACAATTTTTCTGCGATCTTATTTAGTTTTAGTTTTAGAACTATAGTTCTTAAGACAATATTGTAGTTTATATAAAGGATGACAACTTTCATTATTGCAACTTTAATGATTTACTTGTAAAAATTAAGACTTGTATTAGAAGTAAAGATTTTTTTTATAGACGGGAACATATAAAATTTGAAAAAATCTAAAGAAAAATTTTAATAGTAAAAATGCCAATACAAGAACTTTAAACATTTATTATATTAAAGTTTTCTAATGATTTTAAAAAAATTTTATAACAAAGTTACTAAAACAAAACTTAAAGAATATTTTTTACTTAGAAAAGATATGGCTAAAATCAATATTTAAAATTTT
>QKWP01000449.1:101286-136286 GCA_003550325.1 Gigaspora rosea | reverse complement strand
ATAGCCTGGATATTTTTTTAGCCTATTTTAGTACTTGAGATATATGTATAGGAGGGATATATTGTATGTATACTTCTATACTTTTAATCTATTTTACTATTATATTCCTAGGTATATAAGTGGAATATCCACATATTTATATACCTGAGTATAAATCAAAATATGGTGATACATCACTTATTAATATAGAAAGTCAAAAATATTTATAAATAATGATTTGTTTAATTATTGTTGTTTTAATATATCTTTTAGAAAAGCATATATGGGCCCTCAAAGGTAGAAACCAAGGAATTTGGCCGATCACGGGGTTTGAGAAAATCGGCAAAAACTATTTTGTTACACAAAATCAAAACAATCTAAAATTAGGTTATTCATGATTAACAAACCTGTTTAAACAGGATTATTAGATCTGCAGATTCCGTATTACTATCGGCAAATCTTGGTAAATCTATTTTTAGATTATAGTGTCAAAAGCTTTTAACCGTTGTATCGCAAAAATTTATTAAGTGATCAGACTTTCATTATTAAGTAAAAAAGATTTGGCCTAAAATTTTACACCTAATCAATCAAACAGGTCAATTTTCAAAAAATAGTCAAATTCCTTGGTTTCTACTTTTGAGGGCCCATATTATCATATCAAGCTACAAATATAAATTTATTGTATATAAATTAATTCATGATTCGCGAGAGATGTACAGAATTTCTATATATAGAAATGGGGATATTAAATAATAAAAACAATTAATACGTATAATCTGGAGCCGAAATTAAAATTTCACAATTCCTGTCAAGCCAACATCTTTTGTATTGCTAACCAAACTGTAGAGACAAGTTTCTCTTTCTAATGGTGGTAAAATCATCAAAATTGGCCTAATATATTAAGAGATATTCTTATTTTTGTCTTTGTGGCTATATGAAATTTCTTTGCAGGTCTGCAAAGAAATTTTATATGATTATAAAAGACAAAAATAAGAATATCTCTTGATATATTGGGCCAATTTTGATGATTTTATTACCATTAGAAAGAGAAAACTTGCCTCTATAGTTTGATTAGCAATACAAAAGATGTTAACTTGACAGGAATTGAGGAATTTTAATTCTGGCTCTAGATTATAGGTATTAATTGTTTTTATTATATTTAATATTCCTACATGTATATATAGTATTACTATAGTAATTCTTTCCATCTCTCGCGAATTACTAATTAAATATTTTTTATTATTAATTTATACAGTCTGACCTTTCTATGGTCACACCCTATATAGTCACACTTCTATATAAGTACCCAATATTGTGCGACAGACTTAAAACATAGTAAAAAAACCTCATTATAGTCACAAATTGCCTATAATCACTATCACAAAAAAATTTTGATATTTCATCAATTTTATTAATAAAAAACCCTCGTTATAATCACAAATTTTGACTAAATATAGATTATAACATCTGATTGGCCAATATTTATATTTATGTTTATTTAAAATATTTTATTAAAAATTCTTAAAGGTTTGACAACAAATAACTTTTGATGCAGTGGCCCGATTTGGATGAAACAACTACCAAAATGTTTGTCTCGATAAGATGATTCTAATGAGCCTAAGATCACTAAATCCAATCACAGGCTCCTGTGATCGTTAAGGATTTGTGTCACTTCATATTTAAGAATTGATTTAATTTAATATCTAAATAAAAAATCCTTCGATTTTAGACTCTTTAGAATTGTCTTATTAAGTCAAACACTTGTTATTTTATCCAAATTGGACCACTGGATCAAAAATTTTTTACTATCTAACATTTTAAATTTTTTAATAATATTTCAAATATTCGCAAATATATTACTTATTGGCCTTTGGTCATGTAACCATAACAAGGTATTTTATTTATTCCTTAGTTTGTACTACTTTGCAGGCAAATTTGCCTATAAAATTACTATAAATATACCTCTGATCTATTTTTTTTAATCATTTAAAATATTTAAATAAAATTTGGTATTATCCCTTGCTTTGTCATACAGGTATATTTGCCTGCGAAAATTTTAAAATTTTAAATTTTTTAAATAAAACCTTAAATATTAATTTTAGCCATATACTTTCTAAGTAAAAATTATAATATTAGTTCTGTTTTATCAACTTAATTATAAAATTTTTTTAAAATTATTAAAAAACTTTGATATAATAAAAGTTTAAAGTTTTTGTTTTGGAACTTTTACTATATAATTTTTTCTTTAGGTTTTCTCAAATTTTATATGTTCCCGTCTATAAAAAAAATTTTCACTTCTAATACAAGTCTTAATTTTTACAAGTAAATTATATAAAGTCAAATAATGAAAGTTGTTATCCTTTATATAAACTACAATATTGTATTAGAAACTATATTTTTAAAACCAATATTTAAAGAATTAGCCAAAATATTGTAAAATATTTTTTTGGTTAAAAAATTTCTTTAAAATTTAATATTTTCAGCTTATAAGCAATATAAACTTTTTGTCTTATAATATAAATTTAAATAATTCAAAAATATAATTCTTGTTATTAAATATTATAATATGCTATCCTTAAGTTTCTATTCCTAAGAAATCCCAGTACAAGATGTATAATAAATACAAGGAGAAGTAGGGTGTCTTTTTCTAATTTGACTAAGGGAAATTCAGTGTCTTTAAATACATTTTAGAATAAGCGTTATAGGTGTTGATTTACAATGATAAACACTATAATCTACAAGAGCAACATAAGCGGTATAAGTGTTACAAGCAGTATAAGCACTATAAGTGTTATAAGCGGTATAAGCATCATAAGCGTTATAATCGATATAAGCATTATAAGCGTTATAAGCATTATAAGTGGTATTAACTATTCTAAGTATTTAACTTTTCAAGATAATAATATAATGCAATATAATACTAAAATATAATAATAAAAAAAATGAAATAATAAAATAATAAGGTAATATAATAAACTATCGTCCTATAACAGTATAAAATATGTTTATAACAAATTAATAAAATTTATACTTAATACATTTTAGTTGATATTAGTTTAAAATTAGAATTAAAAGGATTATTATATATATATATATATATAATTCTTAAAATCTAAAAATATATAGATTTTTAACTTTTTAATCTAAAATAAGCATTATTTTTACTATAAAAATAGTAGTAAATTAGTTAAATTAGTATTATAAATTATACTATCCCTTAAACCGTCCAGCGGGCAAATTTGCCCGCTAAATTTTTTTTTATTTGGTTTTTTTGTAATTGCACCCGATTTTATTATGGCTTACCCCACCCATTACTAAGCCAAAATGGGAGTTTATTACATCATCGATCACCCATAATTTTTATGTCATAGTGCATTCAATTTGTTAGACGCAATGTTGATCAGAACTTTGAGTAACTTGATAATCAAAAAAAAAAAAAAAAACAAAAAAAAAATTTACCTTTTACAAAAATAATATGCCTACAAATCCGCTAGCTTCTAGTTCGTCGTCTTCGAGTTCGTCGTCTTTGCGTTTGTCGTCTTTGCGTTCGTCGTCTTTTCACTTTGAGAATAACGAGACATGTGCCGACGACGAAGAATACATACCAGTTTTGTCGTTTCGCCAGCATGACTTGGACAATGTGGAGTCTGATGAGTACGACGATGAGGATGAGGAGGAAAATGCCATAGAAATAAACACTAGAAGTGTTCGAAAAAGGAAACGTAAACCAGCAGGTGCCGTGCAGCGAGAATTACCACCACCACCAGACTTTGAACCACTTGTTCAGAGTCCATTTCGTCGAGCGAAGATCCGGTTGCCACCACACTTTGATGTCGGTGTTTCTAAACCGGTCGATTTTTTTTTTCTTTTTTTTACGGACAATATGATTGACACAATTGTAGCCAATACTAATCAGTATGCAGCAACAAAAAATGCCGGTGTTACCGGTAGGCAATGGGTGGATGTAAACCGCAAGGAGGTTGTTACTTGGCTCGCTCTTGTTATCTACCAAGGGCTGTTCAAAATGCCTTCCATAAATCAGTATTGGAATGAAGACCCGAGGCTCCCCATTCATAGCATTTCAAAGCAAATGCCATTAAAACGCTTTGAACAAGTAAAAAGGTTCCTGCATGTTTCCCCCCGACTCAACAATTGAAAATTATTTTGAAAAGGTGGAGCCGTTGCTTTCGCACATCCGTGATGCCTCTAAAAGGTATTACGTACCAAGTACGAACGTTGCAGTGGATGAAATGATAATTAGGTTTTCTGGAAGAAGCATCCACACGGTTAGAATGAAGAACAAGCCCACTCCGGAGGGTTTCAAGATTTTTTCGCTTTGCGAATCTGGGTACACATACACATTCCTACCAACTTCTCGTATTTCTCCGAGTGACGTGGAAAAAGTAAATGGTCTTGGTCGAATTGGTTGTTTAGTACTGCATCTCGTCGAGCAACTTCCACATCAGCAATTCCCGTTCAATGTATATATGGATAATTACTTTTCCAATGTACCTCTTTTCCAGTATCTTCGACGAATTGGCGTTGGAGCTTGTGGAACCATCCGAAAAACATCCTCTGGGTTCCCAAAAGAGCTAAGAGTAGATAAAAATGTTAAATGTGATTGGGATGTATGCTCTGGCGTTGTGGTAGATGGTGCGTTGGCTGTCTTCTGGCAAGATAATGGGCCGGTTACGATGTTAACAACGATTCATGGTCTTTCTGGCAACGAGTGGGAAGTAGAACGAATAAGACGTCGACCAAGGGAAACAAGTACCAACGCAGCGAAGGTGCGCGCGGTATTTGGTTCTGATTCTAAAAAAAAATTAAAGATCCCTAAAATAATCGACGACTACAACAACAACATGAACGGTGTGGATGTCGCAGACCAACTGCGCTCCTATTACAATACCCAGCAGACGGCTCGGCGAAATTGGTTTCCTCTTTTTTTTTGGCTGCTGGATACCGCCATAGTAAATGCATATCGCATCACCCACACCTTGGGGTCGGTGCAAAGCCACAAAGAATTCCGCACCGAACTTGTTTGGGGCCTAATTGATTCGACTGACGAAATTCAATTAAGGGATGCAGAAAAAAAAAAAAAAAAATTATTCAAAAAAAAAATGAACCGACCAAAGGTTACAAAAAATTATGTAATTCCGGATCAACGGTTGGCGCCAGGGAATCATTTTGCGGTGTGGAAGAAACAAAGAGAAGGGTGTCAATGGTGTGCGTGGCTGGCGTGTAAAAAAAAATTGGATATGGATCGTAAAACACCTCACCAGAGTCAGGTTTGGTGCGTGGCATGTAATGTGCCTTTATGTTGTAATATAAACCGGAATTGTTTTATTGAGTTTCACACTGTAAAATAAAGTGAATTTTTAAACAAAATGAGCCTTTAAATATTGTTAGTTTTATACAATTTTTTTTTTTTTTAATGATCTTAAATTTTAATTAAATTGATGGGTCACGGGAACTTAATATTATTAAATAAACTTTTCATCGTGATGCAATCTTGATTTGAAAATAGTTAATTATGCGATTATTTTTTTTTATATAAATAAGAAGCAGATTAGAATTTTTTTTTTTCCTTTTACTGATTCTTTTTTTTTCTTGCCAATAAATTAATTTACCTGAATTTTAATTAATCGAAGTACTTGAGAATGCATAAATTATGCCCATAATTGAGTTTGTATATTTCTAATAATATGATGATATTTTATTGTTTAGCTGTGTAAATCGTGTTCACTAAGTTTTTTTTCGGTTAAGTACTTAGGGTCAAATCGGCCGGGACGATCCAAAATTTTGAGTTACATGGAATAATTCACAGTTTCGGCGTGGCTTATTTTGCGTAATTTAAATTTGCGCATTTTTGTTTAGGATAAAAAAGGCATGCGTTATGCCTGACCGTGTGATTTCTATTTGGCCCGAACTCTCGGAAGTTTGTCTAGCTTATTTGGGTGAAGATTTTCATAAAAAAATTTTTTATTGTATTTATTTTTTTGCAACCAATTTTTAGCGGGCAAATTTGCTCACTAAAATGGATGGTTTAAGAGATAACTTTTTTCTACATAATAACCTTATTTAAAATTTTGTAAATTTGTTCTTAATAGTTACACCAAGTCACTTGCGTAGTAGCACAAAAATATATTTGATTTTAATTGAATAAATTTTAAAAATACTAAAAATTTTAATTTTTTAATTTTTTTATTTTAAAAATCAAGCAACTTTAAAATTTTTTTAAAAAATATTAAATCAATAATTAATAGAATTTTTTTTATAAATAGATTATATATATGCTTAAATATTATATATATATTTTTTAAAATTTTAATTCTTAATAAATCAAACCTTTATATTATAGAAACTTTAAAGTATTAAATTCATGTATTGCTATTAATGAGATTACCAATATATATATATATACTAAATATAAAAAGAATATATTTTAGTAAGTTTTTGGTCAAATTTAATAATTTTATTATCATTAAAATTAGAAAAACTAGCTCTAAAATATTAATTAAAAATTTATACTATTATCTTAATAAAATATTTTGATAATTATAAATTAGCTTAAAACTTTAAAATTAATTAAATTTTTTAATAAAAATTTTTAGTTTATAAATTTTTAATTTTATTTTGAGTGTTGCTAACTTTCACTCTAGGTGATATCTTTCACTCTAGGTGATATTATCTAGTTTGAAAATCGGGTCAGAAGCTGGCTCAGAAGCCAGGTGTTACAATCACTACTATCATGTGATCGATAAATAATAAATTATTGATTAACATATTAATCATATTATTATTTACTAAATTATGACTAACTCGAAATATTTTATTTAAGGTGAAATCTCCAATTTACATACAATTATACATTGTATAATCTACATTTCTATAATTGATACAGTTTGTATTGCTTCGCTTATGCTCAGCAATACTTACAGGGTTTACTTCGCTCGCCCTATAGTCATCCACTACAGCTATTGCCTCTGCTTCACTTCTAATTTCTAATGCCAAATGCAACCTATTATTGACCCTAACCCTAATCCTAACTCTAACCATAGCTAAATCTCAACTAAACATCATAAATACTTATAACCAAGCTTGAAAAACAAACATAATGAAGCAAAATACACAAAAATACCAAAATAACGAACAAATGCCCACATTAAAATGACGCAACTAACAGTACTAGTGACAAAACAACACAAAGAGCACCAAAATCATTCATAATGGACCTAAAAAAGAGAAAATACGAGTTAGTAAGAAGAACTAATAAAACGAAATACAATAATATTAGTTGATGACACTAGCAACAAAAGATGCACCTAAAACACAGACTAATGACACCAGCAACGAATACCAACGCATATAGCACTGAAATCATTCTAGAAAAATCCCAAAAAAGAAAAAAATGCATGAACAAGTTGTAAAAGAACTAATGAAACGAAAGAACCAGAACACTGAACTAACAATGCAAACAACTAAAAATGCACCAAAATGCATGAAAAACTAACTAACGATACCAATGGCACACACCAATGATGAAAGCATCAAAAATGTTACATAAAAGTTTAAAAAAGAGAAAGAGTGAAAGTTAATACACTATGGTAAAAAAAAAAGAATTACAAAAAAAAAGAATACAAAAAAAAAGAAATACTGTACAAAAAAAAAAAGAAAAAAAATACTTATATTATTATATAACTGGGTGATCAAAATGATGATTTGCACCCAATGTAGATGATATCACCTAGGGTGAAAATTAGTTATATACTTTTATTATAAATTATTATAAAATATTAAAAATATTTTACAATAAAAATTAGTTTGTATTAAATATTTTATATTAAAAATAGTTTTATTAAAATTTGATATTAAAAATTTTTAAATTTTATTATAAGTAAAAATTTGTATTAAAATTTAATAATTTTTTATTTTATTTTATTTTTTTTTGACAGTCTTGCTAATGTTATTTTTAGTGATTTATAATGACCATAGTTGTTATTTATTTTTCTCTGATACAACCCAACTACCCTCAGCTTTTTGCTTTGCAACGCCCAGAAGCAATCTGTCTCACCAACTGCTGCAGTGGCCAGAAATCTTTGCAGCCAATTTTTGGACTGCTGCACTATGAGTTTATGTAGTATCTTATAATATCCAGACTTAGGCCTCACATTACATTTTATGACTTTAGTTATTCCATATCGGGTTTTGGCACAGCTCTCGTCACCATGACTTTAATTGTAGATCGGTGCTCATTCTTGGAATTAAGTCTGTTGATTGATGTTCTGGGTCCCTATATCCCGCAGTGTTGCAGTTTCCTAATTTAGTCTAGCCCAGCTGGCTTTCTTAAAATTGCTGCCACTTGGATTTGAACTGGCAACCTTGCGATTTGCAACCTTGGAGCATAATCGCTATGCTATCGGACCCAAGGTCTATTTTTTATTTTTAGATTCATTTCTAAGTTAATAAATGTGGGGCTGATGTTTAAAATTGATTATGCTAAAAATTGGGGTCTCTATTTAAACCTATAATATCTACTAAAATCCACATATACTCTTTTATTAATAAAACTACACCCTAACCCTAACCTAATTATAAAAGAAAAGACCACAAAAAAGGCCCTAAAAAAATTTACAATTTTCATAATAAAATATTAAAAATTTTTAGCATAATCTATTTTTAGCATCAGCCCCACAATAAATAATAATACTGTAAATATAAATTTTATCAGAAAGATATATTTCTAAAACTAAAAGAAGATTAAATAGATATAAGTTATATTTATTTATTATAAAAAATTTAATGTAAGGTTAGAATAAAATTTCAGTTTTTTAACTATTCTAAATTAAGCTTTTTGTACTAAATTTAGTACAGCTTATAGAAACAATTAATTAATACTATTCAAGTAATATAATATTTTGATAAATTTATTAATAAAATTATACAAAATGCTATAATTCTCTAAATTTTATTATTTGATTCTAACTTTATATAGTACCAAGAAATACATATATACTATATGTTTTCAAAAATAAGTTACCTTTTTTGGATAATTTTGAATACAAAAAATCAGGGTAACTTACTTTAGCTTAGATCCAGACCAGACTCAAACTAAACTAAAAGCTTGAATCACAAAAGTTTGAGATTGGCTAATGATCAGACCAGACTCAAACTTAGCAAAGTCTGGTTTAGCCCAGGTCTGTAGGAGCACTAGTGTTAGTTGATTCATACAGAGTTAGATACTATGACCAGAGTTGTAATTAGACAATATCCAATTAAATTTAATTGGACATTTGAACATTTGGATATTTGGATATAGTCCAAATGTCCAAATAATTTTTGAACCATTAGGCATTGAACAATGTTCAAAAAAATTACAAAAATAATTGGACATATGTCCAATTCATTAATTGGACATATGTCCAAATGTTCAATAAATTTATTGGACAAAGATGCCCAATTTGTACATATCCTAAAACATTAAAGATACTGTCACAATTCCAAAATTGTGACATTAGAGATTTAAATTTTCTGATTATTTTTCCCTCACATTTTGTAAATAAATCTTCTTCTCTTTATTCAGTATAGACAACTTTTATTTCTATTTTTGTATAATTTATTAAATATTAGTATAATAAACCCTTTTCATAAAATTTTTATAACATGTTAACATGTTAGCATGTATGTGTATTAAGGGGCACAGATTATAAATATTCTTGATAGCACGGTTAGGCTTAGTAGTACTACTGTTGAATAGCACATAGTATGTTAAACAACATGTTAACATGGCATACAACATGTTAACGTATCATATATATATATAAACGAATGAATTTGACTTTGAAGTTCCCTTCGATTTTACTTAAAAAAATAAAGGAAGTAAGCTAGTGTAGTGCTAAAGAAACCTTTATTCGAGTAAATCAGAGACTTATCTCTTAGTAACTATTAGAGTTAAATCAGTTAAACATATATGCTCTCCCACCTTAATAGTTACAATACTATTGTGACTCCATATCATACATTATCGTGGTTACTGCAAAGAAATATAAAATAGTCTTAACTACTAAGAATTTACTAAAATAAAAGGTGTGTTATTACTGATGTCCAATAAAAAAATTTACTATCCAATATCATCATGTGACATCTCTGACTATGACTCACACAAAGCAACTGTTTTAACACACATATGTAATTATTTTTGCAATCTTATGCTGATTTCTATTACGAATCTCACAGTCGCCACCAAATGTAAGCTATCAACAGGAAGTCACGTGAACACAGAGACATGAAACTGTGCAGTGGTTATTATAGTTGTTAGTATATAGACTAGTGCGAGAGAGATTAAGTGTAGTGGTTGGGTAATTCGAAGAGTTCGTGATGTAATTTATAGAATAAATAAAATGTCTATATATAATAATAAAGAAATTTATGGCAAGCATGCCTACAAAGTGAAGCAAACATTGCCCATACATATACTTCTATGCTTGATCTATCACTTATGCCATCAGTCTTAATTACATCATGTGTCACATAAGTCACATGTGACACTTCAGTCCCATACGGCACATCCGTCACATGTGGCACATCAGTAATCCCGTGACATACCCATTAAACACGGCAGGGGTTCGATATGCAAGGGTAACAACGGTCATTGCTAATCAAGTAATTTTAATTAATTATAATGCTTGTGCACGATCTCGATTATTAGCCAGTCATGTTTGGAGTTGACGCAAAAAATTTGGCTGCCCCGTGATCTCCGAGATCAATCAGGCCGGAAAACATTCTGCGCCAACTGAAAAAATAATTGGGGTTGAGAAATCTCAACCTCGATTATTGTTTCAATTGACGCAGAATGTTTTCCGGCCTGATTGATCTCAGAGATCACGGGCTGCCAAATTTTTGTGGCGAGAGCATCCTTGATTAATTTATTCAAACTCTGACTAATTAAAATTTTGCCTTTAATTAATTTAGTGAGGCATTTGAAAACACCTATAATCAAATAATCAACCTAGTTGTACAATGAAATACGAAACCACAGTATACGTGTGAATTCATAGAATATAATAGTAAAGACCTTACTTATCACAATATGATAATCCGACGACCAAAACAAACGAACGCCAACACTGGCACAAACAACCTTGCTACAATCGACAAATTGTACAAACTATATCCCAATCCACCACTTATTTAGAAATTCCCAGTCTGGGCATGTAGATCGTTGTGAAAGTCGATCTGCAACTCGGGACTTCGTGATATAAGGCTCCAAATTATTTCATTCGTTGGAGTAACATATCCATAGGCTAAAAATATTGTGCTGATGCTACACCGGTATAGTTTAGGTTATATTGTTGACCAGTTAATTATATTGTACAACACAATGTACGCAGGTAATAAATATACAGTATCTGTGTGGTGTGTTAATATCTTTCTTCTTTTTTTTTCATAATTAAAAAATGTCAAATGAAGACTTGACAAAAATAATCGATGATCTCAGTCAGCTAAATTTCATTAAATGTCAAGAATTAGCAGATGTGAATGATCCTTACGGATTATATATGCTAGGATATTGTTATGAATATGGAATTGGAACTGAAAAGGATGAAAACAAGGCATTCACATATTATCAAAAATCAGCAGATATGAATGATTCTAACGGAATGTATCAAGTCGGTTATTGTTATTATTTAGGAATTGGAGTCGAACCCGATAATCATAAAGCGTTTAAATATTATTTAATGTCCGCTAAGGCAAATAATTCCATGGGAATTTGGAAAACAGCAATTTGTTACAAATATGGAATTGGAGTGGAACAAAATGATGACGAATACGATGAATGGATTGATAAGTATGTCATTTTTTTTTTTTTTTAATGATGTTTGTAGTTTATTTAAAGTAACTTCTTACACAATTTTAATTTTCAGGGAGTAAGCATAAACTATAAATTATTGATCGATTTATCAGCAATTTAATATCATAAATATTTATTATGTCATTTTAGTCCGTAAGTATAAAGAACATTTAATAATTTTACGAAATAAAAAGTTAACAAAACAAGAATATAAATACTTATTTACTATTACGTACAAATCATTTCATTTAGTATGTAAGTATAAGGGGCATTTAATAATTTCACAAATAAAACAGCAAATCAAGTTCACAAGGCAAGAATTTAAATACTTATTTACCATTACGCACAAATCATTTTATTCAGCTCGTGAGTATAAAGAACATTTAATAATTCACGAAATTAAAACGAAAAACAGGTTTACAAAATAAGAATATAAATGCTTCTTTACCATCAACGTATAAATCATTTCATTCAGCATGTGAGTATAAAAATGATTTAATATTTAAGAAATAAAAACAGAAAATATTTCATAAAACAAAGAACATAAATACTAATTACCATTACGTACAAATCGTTTCATTCAGTTCGTGAGTATAAAGAACATTTAATAATTTTACGAAATAAACAGCTAAACAAGTTCACAATAAACAAGAACATAAATACTTATTTGCCATTACGTACAAACCATTTATTTCATTTAGCGTGTGAGTATAAAAGACATTTAATGATTTTACAAAATAAAAACAAAAAACAAGCTCTCATAAATCCTTATTTACATTATGATAAATCATTTCTTTCGCGTTAATAATTCATTCAGCAAGTAAGTATAAAGAATATTTAATAATTTCCCGAATAAAAACAGAAAATTAAGTTCACAAAACAAAATATAAATACTTATTTACCGATCATTTCACTCGCATTAATTTAGTCTGTGAGTATAAAGAGCGTTTAATAAATTTTCAAAAAAACAAGTCACAAAACAAGAACATAGTTACTTAATTACCATCACGTATAAATTTCATTCACATTAATTTAGTGCGTGAGTAAAAATAATATTTAATAATTAATTGATAGAAAAAATAACAAACATAAATACTTATTTTATTCGAATTGATTTAGTCGGTAAATATAAAACTTCTTTGCATTCGATGTGAATTTTAAACCCGCAGATGCGAAATAAAACGTTATATGTTGTATAGATATCCTAAATATGGAAAATGTGCACATTGTAAGAAAGATAACACCAATCCTGCATGGTGTCTATCATGCGATCCTGACTTAACAACAAGATGGACAATAGAAAATATGGTTATTGACGATTGCATGAAAACGTTCCAGCTTAGAGCCAAAGCATATGAATATGCTATTGAATGGATTCCTTTTGATAAATTATCGGACATTAAAAAAATCGGTGAAGGAGGATTTAGCTTGGTTTTTTCTGCAAGTTGGTCGGATGGCATACGAAAAGTTGATGGAAATAATGTGAGAACGCGTGAACCATCCAGCACTGTTGCGCTTAAAACGTTAGCCGGTTCTAAAGAAGACAAATTTGAATTTTTAAAAGAAGTAAGTTAATTGATGGTTTTAATAATTTATCTAATATTTGTTGGAACTAATTTATTGCTTGAACCTTAAGTTTAAAAATCATATGAAATGTATGTTAAACTATTGTAAGCTCACAGTATATGGAATAACTCAAAATACAGAAACAAAAGAATACTTGATGGTATTTCAATATGCTAAGCATGGGAGCCTTCGTAATTATTTAAGAAAAAATTTTAGTACCCTCACTTGGCAGGATAAATTGCAAATACTTAAAGATGTTTCAGATGAGTTAAATCGTATTCACGACAATGCAGAATACATCCATACAGATTTCCATAGCGGCAACATTTTGCAAGACACACAATCATATATCGCAGATCTTGGATTGGCTAGACAAAGAGATGAAAAAGTTTCAGAAGGAGAGATTTATGGAGTTATGCCTTATGTTGCACCAGAAGTTTTATCAGGCAAGCAACAGTTTACATCAGCAGCAGATATTTATGGACTTGGTGTTATTATGGCAGAAATGACAAATGGACTAAGACCTTTTGATGGTCGTGAATTTAATACAACGCTTGCAGTCAAGATCTGCAAAGGATGCCGACCAAAATTTGCACCTGGAACTCCAGAATGCTATATTGAATTGGCTAAGAAATGCATGAATTCTGATCCAAAAAAACGGCCTGAAGCTTATGGTGTTTACAAATCAATAAATGATTGGTTTAAAGACGATGCAATTAAAAAGCAATTCTTAGATGCAGATGAAGTTATTAAATCATTGCCAGAATCAAAACATCCTGATAAAATGTACACTAGCAAAATTATTAATACAAAATCAATTTCGAAAGGTATTCATTTTCAGCCAATGTATTAAAATCATTTCATTAATTTATTTAAAAATAACATTATTTTGTTATTTAGAATTGCCTCAAGATTCTGCTCAAATTAATCTTGATATTACTGAAGTTTGAAGGCTCGGTATGTATACAACCAATAAATCCATTTATCTAGTTTATAATTTGTAAATAGTAATTGTTTAAATTATATCTTAAAAACTAAAATTAGGTTAAATGATTGAAATTAAAGCCCGTTAGATAAATTGTTAAATGAATTGATAATTATTTTAGAAGGTTCAAAATAATTAACTAAAGTTAAATATAAATTAATTGTTAAGATTTTAAAAAATAAAATACAAATTAATAGCTGAAATCAAACAGATTGAAAACCAATTTAATATCTTAACTTTCACAGCTCATATCTTGATGAAGATTAAAGCTATTTTATAGTTTAAAGAAAATTCAGATTAAGCTTTTTTTTTGGATATTAAATTATTAAGATAACTTCAAAATTTATAGAAATGCAGCTTTGAAAGTTAAGATATTAAATTCTTTTTTAAAATGTCATCTGCTTGATTTCTATTGTCACATTTCAAATATTTGATTAATAAAGTTTAAATAATAAAATAAGATAAAAATGATTACTGTAAATGAATAAATTATGTACAAAAAAATAAATTATGGATATTTGGACGTGTTTAATCATTAGTGTAGGTATAACAAAAAAAATTAACTATCATAAGATTTGAGATTAGAATTATAATCAGGAAATGCTGAACATTTTACTTAGAGCACAAGATATCAGTGATATTGGACATCGCTGGAGTGTTTTAGTAAACCATTTAATAATAATAATGCATAATTGAGGTTTTAAATTGGAAAATAAAAATGCATGAATTGAATAAATAAATTATTATTCCTGTGTAATCACATTAAATCTTGAAACAATTTATTAAAAAAAATCTTATAAAAAAGACTTTAAAGATAACACTCACAAATTTTCTTGATACAACACGCATAATTATAGATGATGATGACTGTACATAAAACTTTTTTTAGCAGGTTAAAATAATAAAATTATTATCTATAAATTAACAAATAATCAAATTTTATGTCTGAATTAAATAAATCGCACCATTTGTATAATAGTTCACAGCATACTTCTGCTGATGGTATTTTAATTCCCTCAGCAAATTTGGAGCGTAAGCCATTAACTACAAGATTTCCATCATGTGGGATATTTATATAAAGTGATTTTCACTCAAAAAATTTCGGGAGCAACATTAGGTAAAACGCTATAGACACCCTTTCCTTTAGTTGATCCACCAAGCTGGTCTTGTTAACCTAAATCAGAAAAACAGGAATAAAGCCATAACTATTACTATATAAATAAAACTAATTTACGCCACTGGCGATATCGCCTAGTTTAATTTTCGAAAAATAAATTTTCTCTTAGGGGTTAGAGTTAGGGTAAGGTTAGGATTAAAAGGTGTGTGTATAGGTAAATTTAGTGCTGAGTATTGTTACTTAGTAACACAAAGGTAGTTACATAATAAAATTTTAAGCTATTATATAAGTAGGTGATATCGCTAGTGGCGTAAGTTAGCAATATTCTTACTATATAGTAAGATATTGCCTATGAAGATCTCAAGGTTATATCCTCCTTTATAATATTACATAACTCGTTAGCTATTTTTCACAAAATCTAAAATTTATTACCTCATATAATTTCTTTGAACTTTGATGAAAGGTGGTTGAAGGTTCTATTTTTGGCAAAATATAATCTCCCAGGATTTTGAGTCACCAATATAATTTCAGGATTGAATATTTATTATGGACTTTAATTTAAATGAAATTTTTGTTTGATAAGTATAATACGATTGAAAAATACAATATAAACAAAGGATATACACAGTAGTATTATCTCATGAAGGAAATCGGTCGAGATATTGAGTTTGAAATTTTTTAAGAGCAACTTTTAATGGTGAACCACATTCATTTGTCTTGATTCTCTTTTCCATCTAGCCAAGTAGTTGAATATACTGTAATTTTTCGGTCTTCAAATCTATCAAGTAGAATCCTTTCGATCATATGTGACGTCGATCGAGGAATGATCTAAAAAGTCGTCAATTGACGTTTTCTGTGAAGATTGCGTGATCGACGCCAATATGTGTATTATTCCTACATTTTACACATTTTTATGATTTTTTCATTCATCTGTAATTCGAATTTGAATTTATATGCTCTTTTAGCTGAAAAAAAAATTCGACAAAAAAAAAAAAAAATACGAAAATTCAGATCTGAAGAATATTTATTTTTCGAATTTACGAGGGTTTATTCGTTCATGTTTTAGATTATCGTGCCTGAAGTTAGTTAGCATTTGCAACTTCAAGCACTTGAAGTTATACTTGCCTAAAATTACCCACTAACGCGTGCAAGACGATCTAATTTCAGTGGCTAATTTCAGTCAAGTGCAATTTCAGACACCTGAAGTTTTCAGGCAGTGTCATTGTCATAATAAACGAACTTACCCTTTAAAAATAATGTGTATTACGTACGAACCTAAATATGGAATATGTTATTCGAATCTTTGTTCAAATGATAGTAACACTTAGTTAATCGAGATTTATTTCATGCAAATAATTTTCTATATCGAGGTTGAATGGACAATTAATAGATTCTGACTCGAATAATTTCTATAACAAGATTAAGTTGTTAATTCGACAAAAAAAAACAAAGAATTTAAATTTTTAAATATCGTACGAAATAATAAATAAATAAATCATTTTATTGCCCTTGTTCTTTTATTATGATGTTTCGTTATGATGAAAGTACTCTGGAAAATATATAACTGTAACATATATAAACTGTATGTAAAAAAAATTTGGCGCTATTCTTATAATATTAAATATGATTTTAACTCTATTTTTATAAACAACGTTATGTTAACTAGACTATACTATATACATAAATATGCCTGCAAATAATTAAAATATTTGAAATATAAATTTTTTTTATTTTGTTAATTGTAGTAACTCAATGTATCTGGATTGGTGATGGCTTAAAAATAAACAAAAAACAACGTATTGACCTTTATAATGATACAATTTAATAACTAAATTTAACTTTGATAAGCTCATGAATATCAATAATAAGAAATAATCAAGATTCTGTATAATGATAGAATAAAATGATATTTTAAATTTTGTTGATAAATAAATAAGATACTGTATAAAGATAAAATATAATGATCTTCTAGAATTTGTTGATAAATAAGCAATAATATTGTAAATTTAAATTTTAAAAAAAAATTAATATTAATTATATTATTTTTTAAAAAAATCTGGGTTTGTACTTAATTCTTTTAATAAATCAAGTATAAAAGAATGTGTTTTTTCACCAATTCCTGAAGTATTGCTTTCACGTGGTCCTTTAACATTTAAATGTTCAATATTTGTATCTTTTAACCAATTTAAAGTTTGATTAATGTTCTCTTGAGAATCATTACTAAGGATGATTGTTCTTGATGGTTTATTAAACTCTTTGGCTTTTTCAATTGCATGAGTTGTCTCTTTATCTGCATCATTACCTTCTAAGAGTAGAATTAAAGTTCCATCTGAATCTTTTATATTTTGTTCTATTGCTTGATTATAATTATTTGTTGTAGTTTCTTTAAGTGGATATTTTTTGTCAATTTTAGCACCTTCAGCTCTTCTTCCCTTTGGACACCATCCAGTAATTTCAAGTATAAAAGATTTATTTGTTTCATTAAATTCCATGGCAGCATCTAAGGCTCCAATATCAGCTCCAAATTGTCCATCAGATCTGATGGTAAACTTTGGTTTAGACATTATAAAATTTATTTGTAAAATAGTAAAATATATTTGTTTGATTATAAGAAGATGTTTAATTTAAATTTGAAGAATAAATATAAAAAGATCTTTTGTTAAAAAAATGGCATTTTGATAATAAATATCAAGAAAATCTTTTATTGTAGAAATAATGGAAATCAATAACCTAGTCGGCAAGGCCGGAAACAATTGTTATAATAAAAATCTTAGGAATAAATATAAGAAGGTCTAAAAAATGGTATAACTTAATTTTGAGTATATATAAAAAAGTTCTTTTACTGTCAAAAACAATAAAAAAGATCCTTTACTGTCAAAAAATGATAAAAAAGATCTTTTCTGACAAAAAAATAAATTTTTTTTTTTACGGAAAAATAATTTTAGTAATAACTTATATTTAGTAATATTTTGGGGAATTATAATAAAAACCTGTTTGATAGACATAAGCAAATTTGCTTTTGATGATAGTGATAGTAATAATATATATTAAATAAATTTTCAAACCTTGATCTCCGACGCGTTATAAAATACTACGTAATACTAATACTAAACAATATTAAACTTTAATCTTTTGTTAGTATGTTTTTGTTAGTGAAACTGATGATCGTAATTAAATCACCCTATCATGCCAAATTTGCGCATTTCGGCGTTTAGAAGTTACATTTACGACAGTAGATAAATATACGTAATGTTACACTTCAAATAGAGTTTCACGTTGGAATGAAATTCTAATGAATTTTTTGATACGAAAAGTTACGGTGTGGCGTAAATTTTTATTAAGCTACAAATAAGCGAAACTATAATTTGCCGTATCTCAAAAATTCATTGGGACTTCATTGGGACGATTCTACTGCATCACTAGTTGGAAGATGAACAACGATAAGAAACAAGTTCTTGCGATTGTACGTACGTACGTACGTACGTACTGTACGTAAATATAAAATATCACATACAACTCATTAAATTTCTTTGAAGGAATGTAAAGGTATTGTACCTGTGTTTTTTAAATTGTGTCTTAAAATACTTAAAATACGAAAGACCCATACCTTTTTAAGCACTATAAATTAAAAAAAAAATTTGAAAATATAATAAATCAGCAAATTGATTTTAATTATGATAACGCGAGGTTCGATCCGAGGCCAAGGAACCATATTATTTCCAATAAAGTTTCGGGCCGACGATCCTATTTATATTCAGCCCCTCGCAAAGCCTGGCTTACACAAACTCCAGTACCTGTGATGATCTGCACATATATATTATTGCTTAAAATTTAAACTACAGAACTACGTAAGTACGTAGTACGTACGTAATACTTACATATATTCATAAAAATAAGATTAAAGTTTGATCATGGTATTTAAATATGACGCTTTGTTTTTTTTTAAGCATAATACTTTCAAATGGCCATTGTCCATTACCAATGTAAGGTTAATCGTTGAAACAATAGGCAGGTACTGTGCATACTATCACAAAATCTTCTGGTCCAAAAATTTTTATACTAATTTTGGTACGGATCCTATCGGTTTCCCGACAGACAACACTTTCCCAAAAGTTAGCCCACATTAGGTAAGGGTTAGGGTTAGTTCCGGTCAATTTTTGCCTGGATTTTATTTATTTGGAAAGTGGTTGTCGGGAAATAACGTTTTTGAACCTATCGCTATTAACTTTTACGGTACTGTATATAAAGAAAATTTTGTTTCTTATTAGAACATAAAAATAATTCGTAACATAAATTTTGAAAATGGATGCTAATAATGTTTAACTTTTTATTTCTTTAGATCCTTATTGTGATAAATGCAATTACCGGCGGGGTTTTTCTGGAATAAAACGAAGCCCTATGAAAAAGGTTTATCTAAATATACAGTGTATAAGTGTATAGAACTATATAGTAAGTAGTTTTTGGTATATTTTCTCTATATTTTATACATTTACTATATACAGCTAAAAAAATGTTTTCTATATGTTTCTGTGTATTTTAAATTTTCTATATGTTTACTATATATTTTCTACATGGTTTTTTTCATAAGGAAGGGGATGGGATGCTTTTACATAATTTGTGTCCGCGATTGCTTGTAAACTGCGCATTTATCTAGAATTTCTAGTTTTATAAATTGTAACGCTGTGATACCATCGTCTCGGAAAGGTTGCAAAGAAAGCTTATTAAGTAATGCAATGAAAGATTGAGAAGAGACATTGCATTAAATTTCTATTTTATTGAAGCTCTACAATGTCTGCTTTCGTTAAAGGCGATCCACTGGACTACATGTGACTTGACATATGCCATTTTCATAAATTGATTGGTCATTAAGTTTCCAATGCCGTTGTTACTATAATAATATTTCTGCGCACCAAAATCACAGCATTTCCTTATTTACCCCTGTCTTATAATCATCATTTTCAGTTACATAATAATTAATTGATAATACTTCCGATCGTCCTATCGTCCCACCTTGTTACTAATTTTATCGTTCGTCCCTTTCCTAATTTGTTTCTCCGTACTACCCTACGTCATTACCATATATAGATCTTTCTTATTACTATCTATAGTTATCCCGATTTCTATATTTGTCCTTCTATAGATATGTATCATTACTATACCTGAATTTCATACTAATTAATCTGTGACGCGTGAAGTTGAATTGGTTCGATGGCAGGACAATACTAAGCATCGATCGTTGAGCAATCAAGCTATCTTATATTATCGCGTCCCGATGAAGAGTTAGTAAGCAGATTTCGAGTAATGCTTCGGGTGTAATGTCTTAATGTAGATAGTAATGAGAAGGGAAGTTTATTGGTATTGAAGGAATTAAAGATTAGTAATATCGGAAGGAAGTTGATCCAACAATTGTGTAGTTTAATGAATTATGTATATCGAACATGTATATAAGTCCTATGTGTTCGTATCATTAGAAAGAGAGAGATCAGGCTAGACATTAGATAGCATTAAATATTATCTTAATGATTCCTCCTTTATAATAAAGTTTTCTTAATGAATGTTTATTATATCATATCTCTTGACTTTCATTTATTTTTATATTGTTTCCTCTTGAACCTTCTTTCCATAAATTTATAAACTTGACCCTATGTATTCCTTCTCTTGTTCACTATTGCTGACCTAAATCTGGCCCTCTAATCTGATGCTCTCCCATTCCGATAGTAACACCATTTAAATGAAATCATGGTACAAATATTAGTATTTTGACACATTTTGCTAATAAAATTTATATATGTCTTCACTAATGAGACATAACTTATTAAGTACCATAAATTCTTGAAATAACAGGCATGGGCATTAATTTCAAAAATAGCGCCCCCTAAAATATCATAGGTGGTTTCAAAATAATGCCCATGCGTGCCTGAAATAATGTGTACTGCACCATTTACATTTATATCCCATTATATATATAGTTCAATTACCTTATACTGGTAACAAGCAAAACATCCATTAATTTTACATCCCTTCTCTAATATCAATGATTAACAATGCAGTATTAAGAATTTATGGTTTTAGTTCGAAATCTTGAAATCAGAAAATGAATGGGTGTTATTTGAGGATTTGATAAACTTAGCTAAAAACTACTTATCTGATACCAATTTTGCTGACAGCCATTTCAATAACAGCCCACACACATTTTCCTGACAACCCATTTCCCTACAGCTTACTTCTCTAAATCCCTTTCTCTGACATCCTATTTCACTGACAACCACTTTCTTGACATTCCATTTTACTGACATTCTATTTCACCTACACCCATTTTGCTAACAGCTATTAATAAAGCTTCACAATAGATTAGCTTTATATTTTTTTTGATTATCAATTAATTTGTTTATGTGATAAGAAAATGATAAAAATTATTCATATTATTACAGACTGTGAGAATGTCATTTTTTTGATTAGCTATATAACAAAAAAACTGTAATAAAAATGTAAAAAAATTTAAAATAAGATGATCATAATCAATCTATTGTTTTCGCTATGAATTATAATCAGTTGTTATCTATATATATATATATATTGTGCATCAGATTAAAACTTGTGTCAGATTGAATCCAACATACATCAGATAATTATCAGTTGACTAGCATTAAATAATCAGCAACAACTGTCTAAACTAACCCCTAACTTTACTGTAATTTTACTCTAACTCTAATCTAATTTAGGCTAGGTCTAATCTGACACATGACATATATATAGTACAAATGAAAGTTTATTCACAAATAGCTGTTAACAAAATGATTAAAATAGGATATCGAGAAAGTTGCTGTTAGCAAAATGGGATGTTAGTGAAAAGAATCAGAGAAATAAGTTGTCAGGAAAATAAATTGTTTGAAAAATGGAGTTGTCAGAATTGTAGAGTATTTGTGAAATAGCTATTGGCATAATTGATATTAGAGAAATAAATGTCAGCAAAATTGAAAAATGCTGTTATTAGAGATAAAAAAGCAGGCTTTTATTTTGATGATTAGGTATAGAATTTCAAAAGAAATTTATAGTCATAAAAGATTATATAAATAAGGTCATATATCAAATTAATAGGATTTATAAATTACTGATTTCAATAAATATGTTGATAATTTAATTTGAATTAAAAATCTGAACATTAGCACTGAAATCCCCAGTAGGTTCATATTATTTCACTAATAATTACTTTACTGACATAACATTTCACTGACAAATACTTACTGACAAGTTCATTTTACTAGCAGTTTGTTTTATTGAAGTTCATTTTACTGACAAGTTTTTTTTTAAAAAGCACACTAACTTTAGCCCTAATTCTACCTAATTCTACTCTGATAATGACCAGAATTACTTTGTTAGTGAAATGAGCTTTGATGAAATAAGCTGTTAGTAAAATGAACTTGTTGGTGAATAATTGTTAGTAAAATATTATATCGGTAAAGTAATTGTCAATTAATTGCTACTCCACTGAAACACCTATTAAATAAGTTTGAAGGTATTTGATAGATTTATTTTTTTTTATGCTATATTGTACTAGTTTCAAAATATTAATCTATATATTCAAAATAACACCAATGCACTACTCAAAATAATGTCCACATATTCAAAATAATATGCAGATGCCTGTTTTTTTGAGAATTTATTGCAATCTTAAAATAATATCAAAACTTGCAATTGACCCTATATTCTAAACTGTAAATGATACTAAATATCTAATCTCTAAAATACCAAAACTCTATTAACAGATTAATTGAACTGGATGATACCAATAACACCAGAATGGGCAGCTCCAAGTGACAAGAACCCATGTAGAAAGGTATTTAAAAACTAAAAGCAAACAAAAGAAAACAATTAAAAAACTAAAAGCAAACAAAAGAAACCAACTAAAAAACTAAAAGCAAACAAAAGAAAACAACTAAAAAACTAATAGCAAACAAAAAAAAACAACTAAAAAACTAAAAGCAAACAAAAGAAAACAACTAAATGCTTTTCTGAAAGACTGCATGACAAAACCATTAATAAAAGACTATACTGGCAAAAAAAAGCACGATGCCAACGATGAAAAAAATCCACCAGAATGAGCAATACCAATAATGAAAAAATTCATCAAAATGGGCAACACCAATGACAAGACCAAAAAAAAGTATTACTATAACTGAGAACGATAGTATAAAAAAATATTCAAAAAAACTTGCTTCTCTAAAAAAAATGATAAAGCTATTAACAAAACTGCACTAGCAATAAAAAAACATAGCACAACTGACTTCAATGACAAAACACAGAAAAGCAAAAACTAAAAATGTTAGTACTTAAAAAACAAGTTCAAAAAGAGAAGCTTCCTTAAAAGACTATATGACAAAACCATTAACAAAAAACTATATTAACAATAAAAAGCACAAAACCAATGACAAAGATAATTTACTGGAATGGGTGACACCAATAACAAAGACAAAAGAAAAGTATTACAAAAACTAAGAACAATAGTATTCAAAGTAAAAAAAATGTTTAAAAAAACTTGCTTCTCTGAAAAACATGACAAGTTGTTAACGAAACTGCACTAACAATAAAGAAATATAGCACGGATAAGACCACTGAAAAAGTAAAAACTAAAAATATTAGTATTTAAGGGTAGAGGATACGTAGATCATTTATCATATGATTTTGGTTGTACAATTTTTTTCTTTTTAAAATTAAAAAAAATTTTATTAAGCAAATAATTTTAAATTTATAATAAAAGGTTGTAGAATAGACTTTTCAGATTCTAATGGTGGTAAAATCAGTAATATTGGTTAAATATTTACTGAGAAACATATACTTGCAGATTGGGTATTACTATTTGTTTACAAAAAATCATATAATAATCATATGATATATCCAATCAAAATTAACTATTCTGTGCAACTACAAAGAATTTGGATTGCCTACGGAAAACTTTACCATATATACAAGTATATTTTTTAAAAAATATTTTATTATTAAAATTTATATCATTAGAAAGAGCATGTTTTAATCTACAAATTACAAAAATTTTACCAAAAATTAAATGTTATTATAAAAAGTTTTATTAGTAGCATATTTCTAATTTCTATATAAAATTATTTGTACTACCAAAATCATATGATAAGTGATCTACGTATCCTCTACACTTAAAATAAAAAAAGCAAGTTCAAAAAAAGAAACTTTTTTGAAAGACTATATTATATGATATACTAGCAAAACAAAGCATGATGCCAAAAACAAGAAAATTCACTGAAATTGGCAGCACCAATGACAAAGACTAAAGAAAAGTATTACAAAACTTACTTCTCTGACAAAGCTGTTAATGAAACTGTACTAGAAATAAAAAAACACAGCACAACCAAAGAAAATTCACCAAAGTGAACAAAGAAAAAAGGTCAATAAAAAGCTGTGTTTATATATTTGTACTAGTGATTAGATTATCATAGATCAGATAATCAGTAAAACAGTTAAATGCAATTTTAAACTTTAATTTTTTACTTACTAGTACCTACTAAAAAAGTTTTTTACAAATCGTAAGATATCTATCTAATTAATAGTTCATTGATTTCTTTTTGAGAATATATATATTTTTTTATAAATACTATTAGAATATTTTTCTAAAATATTATTGATGTAATTTTTAATCAGAAATATAAGGCATTTTAAGTTACAAAAGATAAATAAGCTTACAAATCAAAATAAATAAGATTTATGATACTAATTAATTCGAAATTAGAAATCCTAAATCAACCTATGTTTATTAATAAACATATTGAGTACCTGATATGTCTATGATTTAAATATAAACATACCAGGTACCTAATATGTTTATAATTTATATTTAAAGTCTATCTATTTGCTAAGAAATATACTAACACTCGATATGTCTTCCAAATGTTCACTTTCCAATATAGCTTTGTTCGACCTATATAATTCTATAGCTATATCAGATAATAATTTAAAAATAAAAACTAAAACATATCAAAACCTGATATGTCTCTGGTTTTTATCTAGTTACATAGCTTCTGTAATATACATATAAAATAGCCAATATTGCTTTGATTTTTCTTTGATCGATTTTGAACTATAATATAAATATAATATAAATATAGAATAACATAATTTATTTCTGATTAATTTTTGATATGTTTAATAGTTATCGGATTATATTAAGTTTAAATCTATAGCCATATCGGGCATCTGATATAACTATGATTTGAAATTAAAAAACTGGTGACATATCAAAACCTGATTTGTCTCTAGTTTTTATTCAGTTATATAGTACCCAATTTGGCTTTATTCAACCTGTGTTATATATAGCAATGATCAATAATCATATATAAAAATTATTTTAAAATTTATTTTAAAAAATTTAAATATACAACAGACTCTTTCCGATGATTGTCTGGACCAACTTTTCCACAACAACCGAACTGTAGAAATCTATAGTTAATATGCAACCTCTTACTACAAAACTTCTTTTGGAGTATTCAAAAACAAGAGTTCTATTCAGGCAACTAAAAAAGAGCTGAAAAAGAAGTCTTGGAATAGGTCTCCCTGGAGTAAAACACAAAAACTTTTGAATAGTAGTTGGTTACTAAGTAACTGGAAGTCTTTGTCATCAAGCTCAAACATTTTTGAACTTTATGAAAGCTACATATTTTTCTGTAGACTACAAAACTTATATAGTTTTAAACCCACAAAACAAGTTGAACCCCTTGGAACTTTTCTCGTCCCTTTGGTCTTTTTCAAAATTTTAACAAAGTGAACATTCTGGCTTATCCCCGCCAAAAGATCAACAATGTTTACTTTCCCCAATTTGGAAATGCAGCTACCATATTGGAATAAAATCATGAGTGGATTTCGGTCTTTAGAATAAACAACAAACGACACGTGTTTGAGGAAACCTTGAAATGAAATTTTGGTCTAGAATGTTCTTATAGCTGAAGTTTTTTTTTACACACCTATCTTTACAGTTTTTTTAGGTTAGAGACTATTTTCTAGTAATAGTTTTTTGCCTATATATGATAATTTGAGTTTAGTTAGAGTAGAGACTACTTTTCTTAATATTATTTAATTTTTAAAATAGTCTACTTGGTGCCAGGTCTTAATTGACCTGAGGCCTTGCTTTTCTTTTTTTTTCTTTTTCTGTTATTTGTTTCTCATTTTCTTTTTGTTTTCTCTTTTTACTTTCTACTACTTTTCTCATTTTGCCCTTAGTAGTTTAGTTTTTTCCTCCTACCTCCAAGGATATTTCCTCTGGGAAATGCCCTTGTATGGTGGAGCGAGGCTGATGGACTAGTCGGTGTCTTCTGAGATACGTGCAGTGATTCGCATTTGGTTTAGTTTAGCTAAATCAGATGATGCCTATGCTGTAATACTGTATATTCCTGAAAATAAGCAACCCCCTAAAATAAGCAACCCTCCTGTTTTTTTCAAAAATCTCAAAAAACGCGTTAGCAGTTGCTACATATAAAAGTTTTTTTTACTAAGTAAACTTCAAAGGTTGATTAAGTAAAGTTGTTCAGCGTATAAAAATACACCTATAGTAAAAATTTGGTGTTATTTGGATAACTTTTTATTAGTACGTTTTCAATTTTTTCAAAAAACTCAATATTTCGAAAATAAGCAACCCCTCATTTTTTCGTGTAATTTTTTGGCCAAAAAAGGTTGCTTATTTTCGGGAATATACAGTATTCTTTGTTTAATGAGTTTGTACTATTTTTTAAGTAGTATAATAAAATCAAAGAGGTCGTATTTGGCAAGTCTCGCCTAAAAAGAAAAAAAAATTTAAATATATGATTGTTAATTATTACTATATATAAAAGTCAAAATAATTATAAGCAAATTGATTTTTATACAATAAAAAAATTTGTTTAAAAGGACAAAACATACCTATTATGAAATTTTTATATAAATCAGTTGATATTTTATTAATATGTTTTTGTTTTATAAAATTACAAATTTTTAGCTAAATTTGTAGATATATAAAATAAAAAAATAATACTAATAAAAAGTTATCTAATTTGCATAAAAATTTTATATAAATATATTTTGTTCTTCTAAACAACTTTTCTTATTATATAAATACTGACTCATAGTATTATTTTTACTTATTACTTATCTATATAATAACTATCTATAATTATATATAAAATTTTCAAAATATCTTAACTAAACACTTTTTTTATATTAATTATAATTTGTGCTTATATAAACACTTTTATATGGGTGTTGACCCGTAGCCTAGTGGTCTAGACACCCACCCTGACACTAGAGGTTTCTGGTTCAAATCCTAGCAAAGGTAAAAGTTTGCAAATATTTGTCTCATACTCAGTGTAAGTCCACGTGAATACTAGTTTGGATAAAAAGTTTCTGATTAGTGGTCTTTTGTAGAGAAAAAGTAGGCATCATGTATTTGGTAAAAGAAGCGGTGAACACAAGTAAGGCACAGGAAACTGGTTATTAGCTAGGAACACCTCTGGTACATGCAAAAGAACCCAAATAGGAATTTACAAATGCAGAGAGAAGAAGCCACTATACTTGGAGATGTGTAAAAACATGAATGCAGGAAGCACCAAGCTAGTAGTAGAAATATGAACAAGGTATAACAGCATTGCAAGGGCATACCAACATTAAACACCAATCAATTCAGATGAAAATTGGAAGTAGTAGGCTTAGCTCTACGAACCTAGTTGGGAGTAACTATAGTTATGCAACATAGCCCATACCTAACCAACACTTCTTATAGGATAAATAGTGTGCATACTGTTGACTGAAAGACATTAATTAGAAAAGTACCCATTCCAAGTATCGAGTTTAGATAGTTAAAAAAAGTTGGTTGGACTGTTATGGACCTAATATTAAGGAAGTTTGAATATTATTAGAAATAGTGCACTCAAAACTGGTGGGATATAGATGTGATCTGTTATCTGTTTCATCTGTTTTTATATTAAAATCCACAAATATCCACAGATTTTAATATGAAACGAATAGAAACGGATAACGGATCATATCTTTACGGTGGAGCTTCCTAAACTACCAAACAGGAAGTAAATCTAACAATGATATTACGAATGTGAAAGATGATCTCTGATTACCTATTTGTGAGTTACTAAGACCAGTATAGGAGATGCAGAGAATGCAGGGTTAAATGAATAAAGTAAGGTTCTAAAGTATAAAAATCCTAAATTGTAACTTACGGGGTTCAATATTATAGGTAGAACTTCTCTTACAGATAAAGTAGTCTGAGTATTGGTTTAGAAAAATGATGTAATTGTATAATATTGTAATAATGATATAAAATTAATAAAGTTTAACTGCCAGTAATAAGGGTGTTTTTTTTAAAAAAAATAAAATAAACACTTTTATAAAATTATACCTGTTTATACTATATTAGGGTGTGCCTAACTAGAGTTCTAAGCTCTGACCCAGATAACCATGAAACTGATAACCCGACCTGAAAAATTACTATCTGGATTATATTTTTGACAAACCAGTTTAAATATACAAATGGGCATCCATCAATAAATGGGTCACCCATCAATAAATCATAGGAGAACATGCTTTTTTATATGAAATTTCTTTAAAATTATGTATTTAGTTGTATTGTTGACTTGATTTCACTAATCAGTTATCTGGTGGCCCATTTTATTCAGATATCCAGATCACTTAATTACAACTGGGTAGCCCATTTTAATCAGGTAATTGGGCTTGGTTTCAGGCAGGGACCCTAAAAAATTGTTTTTAAAAATGCCAAAAAATGTTTAGGTAATAGCTAAATATTGTTGTTTATTGTGTATCAAATTTAGTATAAATAATATTGATCAAAATATGGTTATTATAAGCGAAACTTTTGATTATAAATTCTAAAAAATAATTTTACATTTTTCAGTTATTACAGAGTTGTTATTTAATCTATACTAGTAATAAAAAAATTACTACTCATATTTATCTACTATAGCACATACTTAACAATTTAACTTTTAAATTAATATGCAAGATAGAAATAAGATAAAATAAAGTTTAATTAAAACTTATGTTTAACTTTTTAAATATTTTTTAACTGATCATTTTGACATTTATAGTTCTGTGTAATTATAGAAAAGAATAACAATATTTTGATAAGTATCTTAAAATTTTTAAAAATTTGAGTTAAGATATTTTGACAACTATTTAACTAAATTTGATAAATTTTATTTCTTTGAATTTTATATATTTGCAGAATTAAAATAAAAAAAAGCTTATTAATTTGGTTAAATAGTTGCAGAGATATCTTCATTTAAAGTTTTAAAAAAATTTTGTTGCAGCTTTATTTTAATAAATATTTTAAAATTTTTAAAACTTTGAACAAAGATATTTTGACAACTACCTAATTAAATTTAATAAAATCTTTTTTTTTAATTTTATATATTTTCAGAATTAAAATAAAAAAGTTTATTAAATTTGGTTAGATAGTTAAAAATATTTTTTTATTTTGAAATTTAGAAACTTTTTTGTATTTGTTATTTTAATATATTTTAAATTTTTTCACAACTTTGAAAAAAGTTATCTCTGCAACATCTAATAAAATTTAATAAATCTTTTTTTTATTTTAATTCTATATAGCAAAATTAAAATAAAAGTATTAAATTTTATTTTAGCTCTTGCAAAGATATTTTGTTTAAAGTTACATAAAATTTAAATTTTTTGAATATGAATATAGTTGTTCTTTTCAATAATTACACTGTTACAAGCGGTATAGCCTTCTTAATATACCACTAGCAATATAGCACACAGCAACAGGGAACTTGTAAGGGTCAGAGAAGATATGAAGTAGTGTGAAAGTAGAATGTTTCCTTACTATAGCAGTTTGATATATTCTATTTAAAGAACAAGAGTGTATTTAGTTGGGCAAAGATATATTTTATTTAAGTACATTACAAGACTTTGCTACAAGACTATCTATAGGTTTCTGTACCTAAAGAATTCCTATAACTAAAGAATTGCAAAGAACAAATCCTGAAGTTAAAGAAGAGTAAAAGCTAGAGTTTATATATCTTTTAAAAAAGTATAAAAATACAAAAATAGAAAGGTATAAAAGTATAAAAGTATAAAGGTATAAAAGTATAAGGGAGCTGTTGTAAATCAGGTGATTTCCATCTCTTAAGGGGCTACCCCCACCCACATCTGACACCTTATTAACCAATCAAATTGCGCAAAAAATTTATATATTAATTAATAAAAACCTTTGATATTATTTAACTTTTGATCTACTGGACCAATGTAGATGGTTTAACTACCAAAATGATCCTCTCAAAGAGAGAATTCTAACAAGCTCAAACCTATTAAAATTCAATTACTAGATCATAAAATCGATCTAGATTTATATAAAATTATATAGTATATTAAAATATTATATAATATTTATAGTAATCCAAATCTATATTGATCTTACGATCTAGTAATTGGAATCTAATAATTTTAGGCTTGTTAGAATTCTTTCTTTGAGAGGATCATTTTGGTAGTTAAATCATCCAAATTGGTCCAGTAGATTAAAAGATATTTAATATTAAATTTATATATAAATTTATAATTTTAATTAAAAAATTTTTTATAATTTTGGCCGGAATTTGATAATTCCGGCCAGAATTACACCTGATACATTGGTTACCCCACCCACCCACCAAAAAATCACCTAATTTCTGTTAGCTCCCTAAAGTATAAAGGTATAAAAGTATAAAAATATAAAGGTATAAACGTATAAAAGTATAAAAGTATAAAAGTATAAAAGTATAAAAGTATATGTTATACAAGTGTTAATCTATTATTATTCAATTAAATATTAATCTGTTTCTAATAAACTATAGCTCATTTTAATTATAGAAACCTATAGAATCTAATGGTAATAAAATTAGAACTTTATTTTATAACAACACAGTTGGGCACACTCTAATATGGAGTCGTCTAAAGTGGGGCAAATTCATGTGATCACAGCCAATCAAATTACAGAATTTTGATGATCACCAACGAAGCAAAACAAGAAATAAAAATGAAAAACCTAAAAAATACAAAAAATGGTAGTCTAAACTTACATCAAATAGGTTAAGTAAAAATATCAGAAAGGCTATTTTGCTTATATATAACTATTTAAAACTCAACCTAACCCTAATATAAGATGACTCTAACCCTAAAGTTATTGAGAAAATTATTAAGAAATATGAGTTGCTCTGGCTTTAGACATCCCTCTAATATGGTAATTATAAAATGTGTAACTTTATAAAAGTACCTTTATATCAGTATAAATTATAATTAATATAACAAAAGTAATTTAATAAAGATATTTTAAAAATTTTATATATGACTATAGATAGTTGTTGTATTGAAAAATAAAAATAATACTATGTAAATTGATTTTTATAAATAAAAAAGTTGTTCAGAAGATCAAAATATATCTACTATAAAATTTTTATACAAATTGGATAATTTTATTAGTGCAAAAAACATTTGCATGTACTTTAGGTTGGGGTTAAACTGGGCTGTGCTAGAAGCCAGAAATAATTGTATTATAAATCTAGAATAAACAAGCATGATAGTTGTTAATAGAAAGTGAACCATTGATTTTTCAAAAAATTAGCAATTATAATTGTGCTAGGAATCTCAGTAACAGGTAGTTATTAAATGAGCTTAATTATTTGGCTAGTAGTTTTTCACTTGCTGTAGCAGGCTGGCTGATCATTCAGACAGAATTAGATACTTGTTCCAAATAGTTTTATGATTCTGCAATTTGGGTTTGTGTGTCACTATAGGTAGAGGAATTGCAGTTTGTCAGATGTTTTGTTTATAGTTCATTGGTCCAGGATCTTAGTCATAACTGAGAAATTAGAATATTCTAAGATTAGAACTAGTCTGGTTTGGATATTCTGAAATTTGTGAATATTTAGTATTGAAAAAGCTTTGCACAATGAAATTAGTTACTTATCTTATTGGCCTTGTTGGGCCCTACCTACTGGACAACTATAGTATATGAATTGTTTGAGTTGGTTGCTTGTTTGTGAGTTTTTTACTTTCATACTTTTTTTCCTTTCTATCTTTTTTTTTTTTTTTGTAATAGTTTTCTCTTCTTTTTTTTGTGTGTACTTATATTAGCTAGCCTGATTTCTATTTCAAGCATTTTAAAAGAGTTAACTAGCATATGCTTTAGTAAGAATTGATACAATTGTAGTAGGGTGGTTGCAGATGTATCTGTAAATAATTCTGAATTCTATCTGCCTATCTTTTGAATAAGTATTAGTAGAAACTATGTATAACCAATTTTGAAGTACCCTAGCTTTGAAGCTATAGCCAGCTATATTTTTGTTAGAAAAAAGGCTTTTGAGTTTGGTAATAAACTATTGTTTTATAGCCCATATGCTATCTTGTTTTGTGAAAAGCAGATGGCAGTTTGTAGTATAGGATGCATATGTTCGAAGCACTATATAATTTTAAGAGTGCATACTGGGCATAGAATATCATTTGTAGGATAGATAATTAGTAATATACAGTTTGCTGTTTTGTGATTCTTCATTTATGTGATGTATGATTGCAAATGTGTTAGTACCTGCCTTTTTAAATTTGAGTACTTTTACTATAAAAACTTTGTTGATATCTACTTGGCTAGTGAAAAGCAATTCTTCTAGATGGGTGAGTCAGGACCCCAAAAAATACATAGATAGATTAGGTTAATTATAGGATTGAAAGATCTGCTGAAAAAACTTCAAAAATAAGCAAAAAATTACTATAAATAGAAAAGATTTGCATAAAAACCTCAAAAATAAGCAAACTTTTACCTGATCTATCTATGTATATTTTAGGGTCCTGGTGAGTCCTTAAAATATAGTGAGAGCAATTGCCCAAAAAGAAGATCTATGGCATTACTTAGATTGAGTTTTAATTTAATTTGTAAAAAGTAAAAATGGGTAATATATAATTTTTGCACTACTGGATCATAAAGATGTATTATATTAGGACCCCAAAATATACATAAATAGGTCAGGTATAAGTTTGCTTATTTTTGAGGTTTTTTATACAGATTATTTCTATTTATAGTAATTTTTTTGCTTATTTTTGAAGTTTTTTCTGCAGATTTTTCCTTTTTTAGTAACCCTATAATTAACCTGACCTATCTATGTATATTTCGGGGTCCTATTATATTGATGGTTTTAAAAAGCTAAATACTAAGGGCTAGAGTAAGTAGGTGAGCAACCAGTCATAGTAGTTTCTTGTATAGTGGTACTTTAGAACTGACAAATAGATTAGAATTATAGAGAAAAAATATTGAAATATAAAAACTTGATATAGTTTATTAAGAAAAGAGTAGATATAGGCCAGATTGAGCTGCTTTGATTCACTAATTGTTGTTGTTTACTAGTTCTTTGTGAGTGCATCTATTTGTACATCAATACCCATTAGCATGTGATAATCAACAAATCAAATAGAAGAATTTTGATCATCCTAGATTAGCCCAACAAAGCAAAACAAAGCAAAAAAAGTAAAAACTGCAAAAAATATAGAAAATAGTACAGCATCCTTCATAAATACAATACCTCCCTAAATGCACGTTTTTGTTTTGTCTATAAGAAATTATTAGTACTAAATACATTTATATATCCTATAAATGCATGTTCTTCTAAATAATTTTTTATAATATACTACCTCCCTAAATGCACATAGCCAATCACATTTTAGTATTTAAGATAGATTATACAGTTTTTAGTAGAAATTATACAAACTTGATAATCTAATCTTTAAAGCTGCAATTTAATTGGCTTTCCTTAAATACAATATCTCTCTTTATACATATTGTAGGCTTGTCTATACAAGTTGCATTTATGAAGGTTTGACTATAGTCTAAACCTATTATAAAGCATTAATTAAAAGTGTTAAGAAAATCAATTTTTTTCTATATTTAAACTAATCTAATTATAGTAGGTACCCTAATCTAATTTTTAAAAAATTTGTAATCATGTGCTAATAGAAATTGATGCACAAATAGATATATTTAGTGCTTTGTATCTTTTAATAGTGGATTCATATAATTTGTTAATAGGAGTTGATATATTAAAAATTTTTATAGTTTTTTTGTTAAGTAGTAGTTGGGTTTTAAAATATCTATATCACTTGTTTCAGTTTGCTAGTGGCCTGTTATTGTTAAAGAAAATGAATAGGAGAGATAAAGTCTATGAACTTTGTAGAAATATTCAGTTAAAGATAGTATACTAGAGGGTTATGAAAGATAAATTCTCAGTATCTATTGTGAGATAGTAGGTTTGTATAGGACTCCAAATAATCTATATGAGGTTATATTTGAGCATCATAGTAAAAATTTTTTTGGTTAGCAGTTTTGGTTTGGTATATATAAGCTATATTTCACATATTAGATTAAACTTTCACCTATCTTTACCTTTTTTTGAAATACAATATCTCTAAAAAGACAGTACGTTCTCTATAAAAAAAAAAAAAAA
>QKWP01000449.1:85063-100185 GCA_003550325.1 Gigaspora rosea | reverse complement strand
CTGCGTTTTTGCACTTTTTTAGCTCTGATTTACTTTTTTAAAATACTAAAATAATTAAATAAAACTTTGTACAATTATATTTGAAAATAAGGATTACTTTTTTGCAAAATTAGTTTTTATATTATAAGAAAATAAATTATAGTTACATATAAGCTGAAAATAGATAATTTTAAGAAAAAATTTTTTTAAAAAATTTTATTACAATTTTTCTGCGATCTTATTTAGTTTTAGTTTTAGAACTATAGTTCTTAAGACAATATTGTAGTTTATATAAAGGATGACAACTTTCATTATTGCAACTTTAATGATTTACTTGTAAAAATTAAGACTTGTATTAGAAGTAAAGATTTTTTTATAGACGGGAATATATAAAATTTGAAAAAATCTAAAGAAAAATTTTAATAGTAAAAATGCCAATACAAGAACTTTAAACATTTATTATATTAAAGTTTTCTAATGATTTTAAAAAAATTTTATAACAAAGTTACTAAAACAAAACTTAAAGAATATTTTTTACTTAGAAAAGATATGGCTAAAATCAATATTTAAAATTTTATTAAAAATTTTAAAATACGCAGGCAAATTTGCCTGTGTTACAATCTAAGGGATAGCCCAAATTTTTCATTAACACATTTCAAATATAACATTTATAAAAATTACCCATTAGCATTCTTTAAAATATATCTATTTTGCTATTTAGCGGGTTTCAAATATAACCTTTTTCTCCAATACCACTTTTCAAATATAACCTTTTTTGAAAAATGGCACTCCATTAGCTATTTTTCAACTATGACCTCATATAGATTATTCGGGGTCCTGTTTGCATTAGTGTTTTTTAACCCATGTATGTGTTCAAGTTTTATCGAGAAATTGCCAAAGATCTAAGCTTTGTACATTGTAGTGATAATTTTGTTAATATCTAAGTTTTTGCAGTAGCCTGTATAGTATATCTCAGCATTTGGTATATTATTAGTCTATATAACTAGTTTCTTCCTTTACTATATGGAAATGAATATACATATAGGGCTTGTTAGTAGAAAAGAGGTGAAAAGCTTTATCACTTTTTTTAAAATTTTAAATTAGAATAGCTTAATAATTACTAAATCAAATTAAATAAAAATTTTTTTATTTAATTTTATAACTAGATATAATTAAAATATAAAAAAAATATCAAATTTAGTTTAGTACTTATTGGAATATTTTATTTCAAAGTTTAAAAAACTTTTACTTAGAAACTTTTTACTCCTTTTCTATTGACGAGCCCCCATATAGTGATGAGGGTGGTGAGTACGATAACTAGGACCCTGAAATATATATAGATAGATCAGATCAAAAAATGCATTACTATTATAGAAAATTAAATAAAATAAGATTAAATATTCATATTATTTAAAAAGTTATTGTCGCAGCAGGACCCCGGACATCTCTCATATAGGTCATAACTGGATTTTGGCCAATTTTGATCTAATTTGCTGAAAATGACAAAATCTATTTATTTAAATAACTTTTGATCCAGTAATCAGAATTGAATGAACTTTTTTGTTAGATGCGCCTCACTGAGAGCTTCATTCTAAAAAAAAGCTCATTCAAATTGGACCACTGGATGCCAAGATAATTGGCAAAAATGATTTTTTCTTTTCAAATTTCAGGGGGTTTTGCTGAAATGCATAACGTATGACCTCTGTACTATATGTCCGGGGTCCTGTCGCAGCTGATGCTGAAAACAGCTGATGCTAAAATTTGGGATCTCGATTTGAAACTATAAGCCCTGCTAAAATCTACAAATACTCTTTAAATATCAAATCTACTTTCAAACCTCACTCTAACCCTATAAGACAAAAACAAAAAAATCACCACAAAAAAATTTTAAAATTTCATATCAAAGTAGGTCAAAATTTCAGCATCAGCCGTTTTTAGCATCAGCTGCAGCAATTATTAAAAAGGATAGATTTTTAAATTGCATATTTGTCAAAATTCTATATGTAAAGTTTAATTTGTATATTTTTAGTATAAATTTGGTCTGAAAAAAACTACTCTTTTTGTTTTGATTCTAGCCATCTCATTTTTAAACCAAAACAATAATAAAATTGAATATATATATGGGCAGTATTTCAAAATAAATAATAAATAATAAACTAATTTCTAAAAAGTATAAATAACAATAAATAAATATGTTGTATCACTATATGTTTCAAAAGATAAGCTGTTTTTATGACCAATTTTGAACACAAAAAATCAAAAGTAACTTGTAAAACGATTTTTAGTCAATCAATTATAATCGTTATATAGTAAAGTCCAAGCTTTACTAAACAAATTGATTAAGATTGCTTAAGTAAACTTATTTAGAAAATCAAAATCATTTTTTCTAAATTTTTTTATAAATTGGATAACTTTTTATTATTTGACTTTTAATTTTTATGCTCAATATATAAGGGAGATGGGGGTATTGTGGACAGGTTAAAGTTTCTACTAATAAAACTTTTTAATAATCAAATAGTTTTTTATACAATTTTTATTATTTGAACTATGCTTAATAAAGAATAAATTACTGTAAAAAATCTTTATATCATATATAGTTTTAGATATAAATAATTAGTACACAAAATAGAACATAAAAACTAAATTTTAGAAAAAAGGGAGTATTGTGGACATGGTGGATAATTTTTGATTTACTAGCTTGTTTTGGATGATTTTACTACCAAAATGACTGTCTTAGTGAGAAGATTCTAACAAGTACAAAATCGTTAAAATCCAATCACGGGATCCCAAGATAATTAAAGGTTTATTATACAAAAATTTGCAGATTTACTAATTAAATTCAAATTTATATAAAAATTTATATTTTGTATAAATAATAATATCTTGTGATCTAGTGATCAGAATTGGATAATTTTTTATACCATTCGATTCATCTCTTTGAGCTAATTCGAATAGTATAAAAATCATCCAATTCTGATCACTAGATTGTAAGATATCTGCCCTGTCCACAATACCCCCTCTGTCCACAATACCCCACCTCCCTTATGTTTTTTTAAAAAAATAATTTTTTCTGTTGAATGTAAAATTAAAAGTCAAATAATAAAAAGCTATCTGATTTGTATAAAACTTTTAGGATATATATATTTTAATTTTCTGAATAAGTTTACTTAAGCGACCTTAATCAATTTGTTTGGTAAAGTTTGAACTTTACTATATAGTGATTATAATTGATTGACTAAAAATCATTTTATAAGTTACCTCTTATAAAATGATTTTTAGTTAATCAATTATAATCACTATATAGTAAAGTTCAAACGTTACTAAGCAAATTGATTAAGATCATTTAAGTAAACTTATTCAGAAAATCAAAATATGTATATCCTGAAATTTTTATATAAATTGGATAACTTTTTATTATTCATCATCTTACTATGATCAGATTGACAAATAACTTTGATTATTTGGCAACATTCACGTAATTTCTACTAAATAACAAGTTATTTGGCAAAAAACACGTGAACGTTGCCAAATAACCAAGTTATTTGGCAATCTGGTCGTTGCAAGCTGCCAGATAACTCTATTATTGAATGCCAAGCACCAATAACTTGTTTATCTGGCAATAAAATTTAATGTTTCATTTCTGGGCCCCAAAGGGGCCCAGAAGCTGACACATTAAATTTTACAGCCAGATAATGAAGTTATTTTACAAATAACTCCTACTATTGGATGCTTCACATCCAATAACTATATATTATTTTGACTTTTAATATTTATACTTAATGTATATGTTTTTTAAAAAAATAATTTTTTCTACTAATGTATTATCAGACAGTTTTTGGAATACTACCCCAAGTTAATGGAAAAACAACTCAAAAATGTTCAAGGAAGGAATTTGGAGGAGAATTTAAATGCTTTGGAAGCAGAAAAACAGGCAAGAATTGAAACTCTTTTACAGCTGGAGTGTGGAACAACTGACTACGGTACACAAGCCTTTGAGAACAAACTCAATATCGAATTTGAAACCAAAAACAAACAAAGCATTCGTACAGAAGTGGATGCGGAAGAGGATATAATTATGTTCTCGGAAGACAAGGAAGACCAAGGGAATTTGGGCCAAAGCAACGAAAAAGATAAACCGACTCAACTTAGACAAGAAGACTTAGACATGCAAGAAACCTATTCCTTGCTTTGTTATGCAGGCATATTTGCCTGCAAAAATTTTAAAATTTTAAATTTTTTAAATAAAACCTTAAATATTAATTTTAGCTATATACTTTCTAAGTAAAAATTATAATATTAGTTCTATTTATCAACTTTATTATAAATTTTTTTAAAATTATTAAAAAATTTTGGTGTAATAAAAGCTTAAAGTTTTTGTTTTGGAACTTTTACTATAGAATTTTTTCTTTAGGTTTTCTCAAATTTTATATGTTCCCGTCTATAAAAAAAATTTTCACTTCTAATACAAGTCTTAATTTTTACAAGTAAATCATATAAAGTCAAATAATGAAAGTTGTCATCCTTTATATAAACTACAATATTGTATTAGAAACTATATTTTTAAAACCAATATTTAAAGAATTTGCCAAGATATTGTAAAATATTTTTTTGGTTAAAAAATTTCTTTAAAATTTAATATTTTCAGCTTATAAGCAATATAAACTTTTTGTCTTATAATATAAATTTAAATAATTCAAAAATATAATCCTTGTTATTAAATATTATAATACCAAATTTTATTTAAATATTTTAAATGATTAAAAAAATAGATCAGAGATATATTTATAGTAAGTTTACAGGCAAATTTGCCTGTGAAGTAGTACAAACTAAGGGATACAATTTGGGATGTTCCACTTAAAAATGGTAACGTATCAATCAAGAAACTAATGAGCCGGTATAGGAAAGTTAGGAACATTACTTGGTCAACAAATAAGTACAATAAAACAGCAGTAGTGGATTTAACTCTCAAAAACCAGAGATACAAGAATATACTCGAAAACACATAGGCGCTTCCAATAGGAAGATGGCTTACTAGGATTTCAAAAAGTATAAAACAGGAGGAAATTATAGAGGAACGAAAGTCATTTAGAGCAGTATTAGGAGGTATACCAAGAAACACAATGGAGGTTTTGTTATTTAGACAACTTAAACAACTCAAAGCAAAGACAATCTTTATACCAGTAAATAGCAATGGTAATCCAAGAGGGTCGGTCTTCGTTTATTTTGATTATAAAGAGGATTTGGAGAAGGCAGTTCAAACTCAAGTCAACTATGGAAGTAATTCTCTTTTTTGGAAAGGAATAGATAAAGGTTTTTCACTTAAAGTACAAAAGGAAAATGGAAGACTGTTTACTGAAAGTAAGGAATCCCATGAAAGGAAGAATCTTATAGCTCTGCCAAAAGAAGACAGAAATATGACCGGAATAAATAATCTCTCTAAAACAAGGAGAAGGTCGTCTTTGGATATTAACTCCAGAAGTCAATCATGGGAAGACAAAAAAGGGAAGAATGTCTTAAAAGAAACTCATTTCAAGCACAGAAACACGAGAGCAGAAGTAGAAACTTTAAAAGGAAATATGTCTGATACATCTTCTCAAAGTGCCAAATTAGAGGAAGAAGCATTTTGGAGGAAATTTTAAGACGCCTTAACAGAATTGAAGAAAAACAAGGGCTAGAAAGGCCCCATTGTCCTAAAGGGCGCCCCAGTTGTAACGGAGATCGGTGCAACATCTAAGAGATATACAGATGTTGTACCTTTGGGGGGTCAGCAGGATAGGAGTATAGTGTATGTATTTCATAACATTAATGGTCTTAAGACGCAGTTTCATAGAATAGAATTTTTAACACCATGGGCAATCGAGAAGAAAGTAGATATAATCGGAATCGCAGAAACAAACCTGGGCGAAAGGGAGGCAAAGTTTATGGTGAAGGAACTGGACAATTTTAGAAGTTTCTGGTCTAGTGCTACAACGGACAAAATTAAAGGGTCAGGCATTGGGCTCCTTATACATAGGGACATTGAATGTCACATAGGGAAAATAGAGAGATTCAATGAATATTTAATGTGTGCATATCTGTTTCTTAAAAAATATAAGCTATTAGTAATTGTGGCTTACATACCTCCAAGTGATTAAGTAAGTGCAAAAATAGTGATCGAAAAAATTCAGGAAATAGTCAACCAAAATGAAAAGGCCTGGCAAATCGCTTTAATGGGTGACTTTAACCTTATACCAAACAAGCTAATGGACAAGTTTTCACAGACTCCAAATTTTAAACGTTCTACCTTGTTCACTTGGTTAGAAGGAAAGCTTTTCGTGGATGCTTTTAGAAGACTAAATCCTAGCACCAGGCGGTACACTTGGAGTAACAGACACACAAGTACAAGAATAGACTAGATATAGTTAGCAGAAAACTTAATAAGTAAGTTTTCGAAAGCGAACATTTTAGGAATGAGAACAATAACAGGTAGTGATCATGATTTGCCATTGGTTGAAGTTTTTTTGGCAAGAGATCATAGTGTAGATACAACAAGTAGAACGCGGCAAACTTCCTCATTACAAATAGTATGGAAGCTCGATAAGGCAACGAAGAAAGATTGGGATAATTATAGATCAGCTTTATGGAACAAGCTTAGAAAAAAGTTGCCGTTCTGGCTTCTAAAAGATAAACAAGACATGGATCTAGATCAGCCATTAGGTTCAAAAGTCAATATAGATTAGCTATGGGACGCAATCGAGGAAGCAATTTGGAAGTCAGCAAAAGAAACTTTACCGAATAAAAAGACTGAAAATAAAAGAAGGGTAGTTAAAAAGATTAAGGAGTCACCAAGTGCAAAATAGCCAAAGAGTTGAGAAGATTAATAAAAAATGTAGCAGATAACAAAGATGCGTACCACATGATCAGTAGCTGGAATAGCAGAATTAGAAGTATTAATTCCAGTGCAGGCACTATGATACCAGATATCATTTTGGAACAGGTGGACACTTGGCTTGATAGAGCAGCTTTTTGGTGGAAGGCAATGGAAAATAAATTAATATATGAAGAAAAACTACATAGAGAAAAGGAAATTAAAAAGTATATACAGAAAAGATGCGAAATGATCGTAGGAGAACAGAAGAAAATGCTAAGGAGTCTCCTGGAAAGGCCTTGTAATAAAGTGGTGTTGGACCAAATTCTGATTAAGGAGAAAGATGAATATGAATTAATATCGGAACCCGGTGAAGTTCTATTTAAAACCAACGAACACTTTAAGGAGCAGTTTAGAAAGAGGAATTCCCATCTGGATTTACTTAACGAGGAGTGGAGAAAGATTTATTAGCCATTGAGTAGGATACAAGAAGAATGGTATGAGCTAGTTTTGTTGCCAGTGGATCTGGAGGAATGGCTTTCAATGCTCAATGAAGTTAGGACGAATTCGGCACCAGGTGTTTCTAACATTACTTACGAGTTAATCAAACAAGCAGATCTTAGAGTACATACAGCCTTTAAGAATTTCGCAAATATTTGTTTAGTACAGGGAAATATCCCGTATAAATAGAAAGTAGCCCAAATTTATACAATCCCCAAAGTGGAAGATTGGGGTTTCGAGTTGAATAGAGTAAGGCCAATTGCATTATTAGAAGCTTTTCGCAAGTGTATAACTAGAATCGTAACAAAGAGATTAAGTTCAATTATTAAAGACAAGAACATTCTGCAAGGGCCCAATTTTGCTGGCCTATCAGAAAACTCGACAGAAGAACCTATTCATATCCTAAACTCATTCCTTGAGGAGGCCCATAAAAAAAAAGAAAGAACTTTGGCTCCTTTTCCAAGATATGAAGAAGGCTTTTGATTCTGTCAGTTTGGTAATGCTCGAAAAAGCTATGCGGAGGATTAGACTTCCAGAAATTTTAATTAAATTTGTTATCAACTTATTTAATAAGAGGCGTATGCGTGTAATTACAGATTATGGTCTTACTGAAGAGTTCATAGCCGAGAATAGTATTGACCAAGGTGAAGTGATCTCTCCCTTGGTCTGGAGAATCTTCTATGATCCTTTGTTGGATAAAATACAGAAGGACAGCTCCTTGGGCTACACCGCAGAAGTAAATGTTTTTAGGCCACGTAGAGATAAGAAAAGAAGCTTAAGTGTGCGTCAGGCTGTGCTCGCGTATGCTGATGACACAACTTGGATCGCTGGTTCAAAGGAACAGCTTGAAAAAACAATTAGTATCGCAGAACAATTCTTCTATATTAATGATATTGAAATTAATGCCAGCAAGTCCAAGTTAGTAATAATCAACTCGAAACTTCCAAAGGAAGAAAGTGGTGTTTTCTTTTGCAAGACAAAGCTGTTTGCAGAACCTAAGCTTTATGATGTCAAATTTTTGGGAATATACCTACATACTCCTAAAGACCTAACAAACATTAAAAGAAAAGTTAAGAAAATAGTCATATTGTTTACGCACCTTTTAGAAAAGAAAAAGGTAATAGCTAGTTAGCTGAGCTATATAAACAACCAGGTGCTTATTCCAAAACTAGAATATATTCTGCAGGTCATAGCTCTTTCAGAAAGTGATTTGCAAAGTATTCACTAGCCAATAGTCCGTCTTTGTAAGAAGAAGCTAGGCATAGCGCAAACTGCTCCAAACAATATATTGTTTCATGGTGGTATTTTGGGCTTTAAACCTTTGGCAAGCTCACTTCTGGCCAAGCAGGCAACAAGTCTATTAAAAAGATTGAATAGTAATAAAGGGTTGGAAACTCTGGCGGAGTTAAGAATCAAGCAAGGAGCAATTAAGGATAGTGTTATTCAGGATGTACGGATTGCGCCCTTTAACGAACAACATGTTACTCTCTGGAAGGGAAATCTGACATGTAATGTGATTGAAAAATGCAAAATAATCAACGTAAGGTTCAAGACACAAGATATTCGAAGGAGACGCATAATAAGGAGACTGCGATCATAAGTTTCTTAGATGAAAAAATGATAAAGAGCTCGATGAATACAAGGATTGATTTAGAACTGGTAATGCTAAACCAATTAATAGACCCAATAGGCACAGGCTTGATGTCATGGCAACAAGTAAGGGGTATAAGAAAAAAAAGCATGAGGAGAAAAACACCTAAATAGTTTAGTAAAATCGAAGAGGTGGTCCTGATAAATAAATCCTCGAAGGAGCTTAAAAAAGAATTCTGACTAGAAGGAAAGAGTAACGAGCTCACGTCACCAATAAAGAAAAAGGTCTGTGTAGATAAAAGATGTAAGGACTGCGTGGTTCTTAAAAGGAAGAATTCATCCTCGTTCCTCCTAGGACGTATAAGCAAAAAGCTTAGATACAAAGCTATTTTAGAACATTGGGTTGAAACCCAAAAAGTTAAAAGTGCAGTTAAAATAAGCAGATGCAAGGGTTGTAGCCTAAATAAAGGAGGTAAAGAGAACAGCTGCCAATTCACAGTAGAAATGAAAGAATGTGTTAGCAGAGTAGAAGGTATGATCAAAAAAGGAAGTGATTGGTTAATGTCATTTCCTTTGATTTACTACACGGACACGAAGCACAGAAATACACCGAAAAAACCAAATAGTATAGAGGAAGTAGCCTCAGTAGTGGAAGTTAATCGTATAGAATTTGAGGTAATCATAAAGCAAGGACTAAGTAGGAAAATCACAAGGTTACTTTTAGAAATGGCAGAAAAAAATATAACAGAGGAAAGATCAGACTACGTATTCTATACTAACGGCTCTTGGTACAAGGAAGAAGAAGGTATTGAAGATAGGATGGGTTCTGCCTGGGTACAGTTGGATAGAAAAGAGGAGATAGTAAATTTAGCAGGGAAAATTAGAGTAGTCGATTGGCCTTCATTGACAAGATCGGAATTAGTTGCAATTCTTTGCGCTTTGTTAGTAGTTAAATCAGATTCTTTAGTTGTAGTTAAAACAGATAGTTTAGCAGCAATTAGTAGTATCGAGAGTGTGTTTAGGTCGCGAAGCTTCAAGAAGAGTCTTAAATTGAAAAACAGGTCTATTTTGGACAAGATCATTGAGATAACCCAAGTCAAAAATCTCACAATAGAATTATGTAAAGTCAAGGCCCATGATGAAATAGTTTGGAACGAACTTGCTGACAAGTTAGCAAAAGAGGCAGCGCAACTCGAAGAAGATTGGAAATGGTTGCCTGCTAATACTACTTGGTGGAATGCATCTATTTGGTGGAATGGAAAACATATTGACAACTGCCCGCGAAAGTTCATAATGTGGCTTAAAAGAAGGGCCTCTGAGGGAAGATGTCTCCTTTCAAGTAAAAGTCTAGCAGCAGAAAGTATTATTAGTTTCAGTAATCTCAACTGGTCTTTCCGATGGGCAGAGTTGAAGGAGTTGGGAGGAATAAGATGTAGAAGAATAGAGAGTAGTTTTAACTAATTTCACGAATTAAGGGGATGTTCCAGCTTTTCCCAACTTTAAACGAGTTGCATACCCGTAAGCCTTGGTTGTATAAGTCACCAAACTGTATTCTGTGTAAGGAAGAGACTAAGGAAACCATGAGTCATTTGATGCGATGTAGTTTCTTAGAGAAGATCTGGCAGGAGACAAAAAACACAGCACTGAGTGCTTCATGGGCGGTGCTTTCGGACGAGTCAAAAGTTTCAATAAGCACTTGGGATTTGAGTGAAATCCTGCTAAGCGATACTAAAGAAATGCGTTTCAAGGAAAGGGAATTATATTTAAGTGGTCTCGTAGAGAAAAAAATTTTGAGTTATTGTATAAAAAGGGCCTTTCGAGGAGGGATGCAAGAAATTGCATGGATGTGATTCTGTACGTAGTACAGGAAAGTTTCTACTGGGCCATTTGGAAGGAAAGATGTAATGAAGTCATTAAATGGGAGAAAGAATATGGCTTTGAACGATCTCTGAAAAGAAAGTGCAAGGATAAAGGAGTTAGAAGGAAGATATTATTTGATCCGGTGCTCACAGAAGTTAGAAGAAAAGACAGGGAACAAAGCAAGCGGAAAAAGCAAGAAACGGAGAAAGCAGTAAATAAGCTAGTTGAGGACTCAATTTTGAGTCAGATAATAGGTTCGCATGAAGTAAGTTGGTGGATGCGTAAATAGTTTTGTTTTTTAATTATGTTTGAAAGGTAGCTGAGGACCTGAACATGCTCTCGAAGAAATATATGAGGAAGGTCATATATAGCTTTGAGACTATTAAATATCAGTGCAACAACTGTATCTGGGCACTAGTGGAGTAAGCCGGGTATTAGCCTATATTATAGTTAGCTTTGAGTTCTTGTATTTTTTTATTTACGTAAACTGCTAATAAAATAGAGCATGGTTGTTAAGTTTAAAAAAAAAAAAAATTTTTTTCTACTAAATATAAAAATTAAAATTCAAAAAATAAAAAGTTATCTGATTTATATAAAAATTTTGGGATGTATATATTTTGATCTTTTGAATAAATTTACTTAAGCAATTTAATTGATTTGATTAGTAAAGTTTGAACTTTACTATATAGCAACTATCATTGATCATGGAGTACCTTATTTTCAGTAACTAAAAATTTTATCCTTTGGTATTACAAAGGGGTATATAAGCATTTAAATTTTTTGATTAAAACAAAAAGGCAGCAGCAATATACGGTATATAGCATATATACATATAAAAACCTGTTTGAATCTTAATGTGCAGGTTTATATGTATAAGAGTTTTTTTAAAAAAATAACACACTACTACTAAAAATTATAATTTTATATATCACTATAGCTTATATAAAATTTTAAACTATAATTAAGGTTAAATTTTATATTGCATATTTTTTTAATTTTTTTTATTGTAAGAAATAAATTTTAAATACTAATCTTATAAAAAAGTCATACATATAGCAATTAATAAAAAATTTAAAATACATGAGGACCAAGTTAAACAACACTCTTCAATCTTATGTTTATAATATTTAAATCACCAAGAAGGGCTATTGCCATAAATATCTTTTTTAAATAAACTTTAAATTTCTGTTTACTTATCATCTACAAACTCTACTATCAGAAACAAAACACAAACCAAAGTTATACAATGGTTACAACAAGCACTTCAGCACCAACTATACTCTATAATTTTAGGAGACTTTAATGGCTCAATACTTACTTTATTACCTTCTTCATCAAAATACCTACTTCTTAACCATCTTAATAGATCCAATATGTATGATTTTGCTTTATATACTAATACATTAGATATATATAAAGTAGCAATAGATATAGTAGCTGAATTGATTATATTTGGGCAGCCCAACCAATAATTCCATATCTTACTACTTATTATCTTGATGATTCTTTATTATTTACTCATAGTGATCACTAAATACTTATTAGTTAATGGTTTTTTCTAACTTACCAACAACCCAGAAATAAACACCATAACAACTGCCATATTTTTAACTATAAGACTATGATATTAGAAAATGGAAAACTTACAAACCAAATTAATTATAATATTTAATATTACCACATTCCACTCAATACTACAACAACTGAATCCTTTGAAAAAACATGGCACAAAATACAGATCAGTATAATTAATGTTGCTCTTCCCAATCCTAAGCATAAACATACATCCATTACTTTACTTACACCTTTACTCCAAAAGCTACCAATCTATACAAAGATTCAAAAATTATTCATCATACTAAAATAGCCTTTAAAAATAATACACCTATACCACAATCTATATATAATTTTATTAACTACATCAATACTAAACACAGCTTTCAAATTCCTTTACCTCTCTACTATTCAAATGAACTTTCAAACTGGTTCAACTCTACTAAACTTTTTCTTAAAACTATATACTATGAAAACTCTTAACATACGCAATCACATTTATCAAACTATTCAAACAAAACAAAAAAAGCTACCAACCCAATCTGTTAAAATTATTAATAGTATTCTTAATAAATAGTATTCTTAATAGACACAAAGACAGGACCCCAGAATATACATAGATAGGTCAGGTACGAGTTTGCTTATTTTTGGGGTTCGCTAAAGCGGGGCAACTATTGATCTGACGATCCCTAGAACTGTCAGATCAATTGACACAGTCACATGATCGACATGCAACAGCCAATAAAATTATAATTCAACAGTCCAATCAAAATCCAATCATGCAACATCTAATCGATACAAAAAAAAAAAAATCCCAAGAAGTTTTCGCAAAAATACTACTTATAAAAAAAGACTCGTGGCGAATTAATGTTTGGGTGAGTTATAAAGCAAAAAAAGGATGATAATAGTAAGTTTTTTAAGTGACTGACTCTGAAAAAAAACTGCAAGCAGCAAATGAACTTATAAAAGAACTCTCTGAAACGGGTGGAACTGCAAGCAGCAAATGAACTTATAAAAGAACTCTCTGAAACGGTGGATTCTGGCTGAAAAAAAATTTTGCAGCAATAACAAAAAATTTTGTAGCAATAACAAACGAGCTATAATAAAGCCCACGGCAAGCAACAAGCAAGCAAACTTCTTTCAGTTATAAAAGTCCCATGGCAAACGCAAACGAGTAAAAAAAAAAAAAAAAAAAAAAAATTTTACAGTAATGACAGGCTTTGGCTAATTATAACTACGCGGTCACCGCACGACAATGTCAACCATCCAGGAAGTTTTTTTTTTAATGAGACATTTGAGCTTTCCACTGACTTTAACAAGCAGTGGGATCTTGTCAATAATATTTGGAGAAGATCATATATTAGATAATGGCGACGAACGAAAAACCTTCGTTTGTAGACTTTCAAAAACTAAGAATCAAGCGGAAGAAAAGAAAATCCTCCATCTGAAAAGCTTCGCGTAACCTGGAAAAAGCCCGTGAAGCTAGGATTAGAATATCGTGGTTAGTGGCGTCGAATATAGTTAGAGTTGAGGAGTAATTGTAATGTAGTATTATTTAATAAACCAACAAAAAAAAAAATTGGTAAGAAAAATTTATTAATCTAACTGTTTATAATAAGCTCTTGAATTCATGAATATTTACTTTTAATTTCGTTTGTTGTGTTGATTAGTACGTAAGTAAAAGAAAATTTATTGATCTAACTTTTTATAATAAGCTATTCAAGTTCATGAATATTTGCTGGTTAATTTTTTTTAATTCAGGTTAATTTAGTATAGATACATGTTAATACAGTATAAGCTATTCCAGTTCATGAACATTTATTATTTAATTTTATTTGTCGTAAGTATAAAGAAAATTTATTTAACTGTTTATAATAAATTAACCGAATCCATGAATATTTACTGTTAAATTTCATTTGTCATGTTGGCGTGTAAGTATGAAAAAAAAACTTTATTAATCTAACTTTTATAATAAACTATTCAAATTCATGAAGATTTATTGTTTAATTTTTTTTTTAATTCAGGTAATTTGGTGCGTAAGTATAAAGAAAATTTATTAATATAATAAATTTCATGAATATTTACTGTTTGATTTCAGTTGTCGTGTTGATTTAGTGCGTAGGTATAAAGGAAATTTATTAATCTAACTGTTCATAATAAGCTGTTCAAGTTTATTAATGTTTACTGTTTAATTTTCTTTATTTCAGGTTATTTTGTGTGTAAATACAAGAACTATTAATTTAAGCATTTAAAATAAGCTATTCTAGTTCATGAATATTTTTATTTAATTTCATTTGTCGTGTTGATATAGTGCGTAAGTATAAAAAATTTATTAATCTAACTGTTTATACTAAGCTAATCAAATTCATGAATCTTTACTATTTAATTTCATTTATCGTGTTAATTTAGTGCGTAAGTATAAAGAAATTTATTAATCTAACTGTTTATAATAAACGATTAAGTTCATGAATATTTACTCTTTATTTTCATTTTCGTGTCGATTTAGTGCGTAAGTATAAAGATAATTTATTAATCTACCTATTTATAATTGCTATTTAGGTTTATGAACATTTACTGTTTGTCGTGTTGATATTCAAGTTCATGAATATTTACTGTTTAATTTCTTTAATTTTAGGTTAATTTGGTGCATAAATACAAAAATTTATTAATTTAAGCATTTAAATAAGATATACCAGTTCGTGAATATTTACTATTTAATTTCATTTATCGTATTGATATAGTGCGTAAGTACAAAAAACATTTATTATCTAACTGTTTATAATAAACTATT
>QKWP01000449.1:0-82679 GCA_003550325.1 Gigaspora rosea | reverse complement strand
AAAGTTAACGCAACACCATTGGATTCTACATTGCTTTGATCAAGAAGCATATACCGCGGATTCCATTGTGGTGCAAAGTTTCTAATAATTCTTAATGCCGACGCAACCGCATCACTATTTTCTCTATTAACAAAAAAGTGGGCACCGATATTCCAGCAGCCACAGCCGTCGCGAATGTATAAAGTAAATAAATACCATCCATGCTTATTAGTATTATGTGTAGAATCTATTAGCGTTAACCAACCGTAACGTGTTAAATTTTCTATTTGCAAGAAATTTGCAAAGCATAAGCCCCGCAAACGCTCAAGTGATTCTTGCTTATGAAAAGACTCGACCTGATAATTGTTTTCTATTAAAAATTTGATTGTATTTGAAATATCAAGCTTTAAATTTGCATCTCCAACAAGATGCGAACTCATTGGACCAACAAGTTTCTGCTTGATATTAGCGACCTCCTTAGTTTTTAAATACTCCACACCCGAGTCTTCACACAATTTAGAGACTTCTTTTCTAATAACATTCGCGATCGTTGGGGGTTTGTAATCCTTAATTGCCTCGTTGCCCACCATGTCTTTAATGAATTTTGACCGTTTTCGCATATCATTTTCTTTCATTAAATGGCTATGATCAGGGGTGCCACTAACCTATAAATTTTTTTTTTTTTGATTTTTTTTTTTTTATTAAACAATACTACATTAGAATGTTATAAATGATGCTATCTTTATCCTTACTCTCTCAACTATGACCATATTCGATGCCATTAACCACGTTATTCTAATTCTAGCTTCACATTTTATAGCGGGATTTTTCCATGTTACACGAAGCTTTTCAGAAGAAAGATTTTCTTTTCTTCCGCTTGATTCTTTAGGTTTTGAAAGTCTACAAACAAAGGTTTTTCGTTCGTCGCCATTATCTAATATGTAACCATTTAATCTTGTCCAAATATTATTGACAAGATCCCATTGTTTGTTAAAGTCCTCAGTGGAAAGCTCAAATGTTTCATTCACATTGAAAAAACGTTCTCGGATGGTTGACATTGTTGTTTGGTGGCCGCGTAGTTATAATAATTAGCCAAAGCCCGCCGTAACTGTAAGCTTCTTTTTTTTTTTTTTTTTCACTAGCTTGCTGTTTGCCGTGGAAATTTTATATAACCGAAAGTTCTTGATTGTTGCTTGCCGTGAAATTTTGTTATAACTGAAAGCTGTTTGTTTGCTGTTGCCGCAAGATTTTTTTTCAGCCAGAACCCACCCGTTTCAGAGAGTTTTATAAGTTCATTTACTAAAAAAACTTACTATAAGTTTCTTGAACCTATTCGCTTGACCTTTTGTTTTCACCTAAATACTAGTTCGCCGCGAGTCTTTTTTTATATGCGTCGTATTCTTGCAAAACTTCTACACTTGTGACGGTTAAAAATTTTTTTTTTTTTTTTAACTGTATTGATTTTGATCGGGCTATTGAATTATAATATTGACGATCATGTGATGTGTCAATTGAACTGACGGTACTCGGGATCGTCAGATCAATAGTTGCCCCACTTTAGCGAACCCCTTATTTTTGAGGGTTTTTATACAGATCTTTTCTATTTATAGTAATTTTTTGCTTATTTTTGAAGTTTTTTCTGCAGATCTTTCTCTTTTTAGTAACCCTATAATTAACCTGGCCTATCTATATATATTTCGGGGTCCTACAAAGACTTTGTGCATTTTTACAATATTTCTACTACTAATCAAGTCATTATTGACTCTATACTTATTAAATAACATATCTCTTATCATTTTAAACAATGGACACAATATCAGCTATATAAGCAAACTATTTTTAATTAATACTGGTTATATGAATACACTCCAATTCCTACTATCAACCCATCTTGGTATAATTCTATTCTACACCTATTATGCTAGAAGAAGTTCAAAATACAATTAGTCAATTTTCTAATAACAAAGCATATGTTCCTTTAGGAATCAGTTATAAAATGCTAAAACATAGAACCAAATATGCTACAGGCAATATTATTCTTAAACTAATGCATACAATCACAAAATATTCCCAAACAGTGGAAAGATAGCAGAATATACCCAATTTCTAAAAAGCCCTAATTTGATAGCAATTTCAACATTAACCAATTAGTTTTATAAAATATACCAAAAAACTTTATATAACTGTTTAAAACAAACAGTATTCAAACACCCTATTCTCAACCCACATAATTATATTGCACTACCTGGCAATAGTACAAACACCTTTATATATACACAATAACTTCATTGAACATGCATATTGTAATAAGCAACACTTTGGCTTTTATTTCAAGACATTAGCAAAGCTTATGACTCTGTTAACATAGATCTACTTAAGCTATCCTTTAAATGTCTCAATTTTCTAATTAGCTCATTAATATTCTTACTAATCTTTTACTTTTTCAATCCAAGTCATAACTAATCTGAATTTATCTCTACACTATTTGGTACATGATGGAATTGATCAAGGAGAAACAATTACATCCCTTTTATGGAGAATATTCTATGATCCTCTTATCAATAAAATTAAAACCAACTTTACTGGCTACACAATATTCTTTATATATACTTTATCTATCCATTCAATACAAAGTCAAACCATACAAACATCAACCTCAGTTCTTGTATATATGGATAATGCACTATATATTGCTTCTTTCTCTGATCAATTACAATAGATACTTAATACTGTAGCCAATGATGGGTTCAGATAGTGTTCAAAGCTTTTTTGCAATTTCCCAATGTCCCAATATTCTAGTGTCCCAAATTGTCCCAAACTAAGTTCCAAGTTTTAATAATTAATAAGTTAATTTAAAAAATATACAGTTATATGTTTTTTAAGTACTAAATTTATTTTTAAAAAAATTAAAATAGATTATTTTAATAAAATTTTGTGTAGTTTTAATTTATAAAATGTTCTAAATGTTTTAAAATATTTCAACACATTTCCAAACTGTTCCCAGCTCATCAATGACTACAGCTACATTCTACTCTATGCCATATATTCAAATCAATCCTAGCAAATACATCTTTGAAAATCCCAATCTTCTTTTTACTTCTTCAATTCTCAAATTCCAACTCAACCTCTAAATATACCTTTCAAATTCTTAGGATGCTGGTTTATAGCTATCACTAAACACTCTATACAATCCAAATATATTACCCAAGAAATTTCTCAACTTTTACAAATACTATGTTCTAAAACATTAAGTCTGTTATATAATTAACAATGTCATCACTCCAATCCTTGAATACCGCATACACAATATTGTATTATCCAAATTATTATGCCTTAAACTTTTTTCTAAATATCTTACAATTGCAAACTACAATCTTATCTCTCATAAACTACTCCAAATAGTACTATATTAAATCACAATATCTATAGTATTAAAAACATTTGGGATATTCAACTACAACACCATATTTTAAATTTTTTGTTGAGCTCGATTTTCTAAATAAAGCAATATGTTTTATAAATGTATATAAAACTTGTATTTTGTAATTTAATGCTATTTTAAATATATGAGTATAAACTAAAATAACACATATACATATGTACATACTGTATGTTATAGGATTAGTTTCGGGTTATTGTTATTAAGTTTTCTTTTTTTTCTAAGTTGTGTTCTTCATCTTAATTTAAATTTACTTTTAGCAAATAGCAAATAAATTTTGAACTTATTTATTGCATTACTATACCAAATATAAAAAAAAAATTTAAAGCATAGTTAAGCAGAAAATAGTTTGGCTTAGTGTCAAGAAAGAGACAAATACTGTACTATAGAACAATGGAGTCTATTGTGATGGACCAATAATTGAAATAGTAGCATCTTGTGTAACAAGAATTCTCAATTGTAAAAAGATAAATTCTATTTAGATCACTAATTTAATAATAAATAATCTTTATACTTAACAACTATATATAGAAGTGCATTATTTTGAGATGTGCTAGGATGTTATTTTGAAACCATATATGCTAATTTTAGGAGATAATTTTCTAAAAATGCCTTAGCCTATTATTTCGTGAAAATATAGTAACTTTTTTTTGAATACAATTCACCTTACCTATCTATGTATATTTTGGGGTTCTAGTAACTTATATATTTGGATATTTATTTTTATGAGGTTAATCAACTTGGCCCAGTTAAATACTATAAAGTAGTTTAAATATATAGTACTACTACCTATATGTGATATATCAGTAAAGAGATTGAGGGTTTGTAGTTGGCACCAATCTTGGTCCTAGAACAATTAAATAACTAGCTAGTTTTGAATTACTAAAATCTACTAGTTGATATTTGATATAATTTGTTTTGTTAGCTTTATATGATATTTCAGATTGTTGTTACTACTTTGTATATTGATTAATCATTGCATGAATGTGGTGCCTTGTAGCATTATTAGCATTATTTGACTATACATGAGGACAAAATTATTTCAGGTTCTAAAACCCAAAATTAAAATTTGAAGACAAAATTGTTTTTGACCTATTTTATTTGAAAGACGAATTATTTGATACTTTTTTTAAGTAGACGAAATTATAAGGAACATATTTTTAAATTTTATTTGTTCTTCTTTATAAAAAATTTTAATTTTCTCTAATAAAGACGAAATAGGTCTTTTCAAAAATCAATTTTGGTAGTATCACTATATTTGACACATCTATATAAGTAATTTAACTAAAGATTAGAGGTTTCTGGAAAAGCACTATTTTTTAGTTGTTTATTGTTTGAGTATATTAGAAAATTTTATATATAGATATTGATCGATATATAGCACTTAATCATTTTATATCGATTATAAAATATCATTATATATCGATTAAAATATCGTTATATATTGATTAATTGGATAAAAATCAATATATATCTATAATTGATATATATCATAATATTGTTATATATCGATTAATTGGATAAAAATCGATATATATCTATAATCAATATATATCATTTTTTATATTAAATTGTTATATATCTATAAATCGATTATAATTATAATTATTTGAAATGATATATGATGATTAGCAGATCTTTAACGATTACATAGTGTTTTAACCGCATCACAAAAATTTCAACCTGGATCACCAAATAAAAAAAAAAACAAAAAAAAAATTTTAAAAAATTTTCTATGCCCATCTAATCTGTAATATATTCTAGATCATAAAAATATATTTCACAAAATAAAAAAAAACTTAAAAAAAACAAAACAAAAACAAAAAAAACAGCCGTTTTAAATAATCTTTACCCTCTCTCTCTTTTATCCCTCTTTCCCTTTTACTCCTCTCTTCCTTTTTTTTCTTTCTCTTTTTTTTTCTCTTTCTTTTTTTTTTAATATTTCGAATATATTCAAAAATATTTTAGAACGATCTGTAACCTGGATCATATCAAAAACATGTTTGACTAATATTTTCGAAATGTTTCAATGATTTTCAATGATTGTACTACAAAATCAGATTGATCTTTGTTTTTTTTTTGTTTATAATTTAGATCTTCTATCAATTTTACATTGTTTTTTCATTTTCTTTTTGTTTTTTTTGGTTCCATTTAGTTTTATTTAGTTTCGTTTTGTTTCATTTAGTTTTGTTTTGTTTTTTTTATTTATATTTTTTTTTATTTTTTTATTTTTTTTTTTAGAAATTCAGTGACTTTTCGGTACTTAGTGCAAGCTAACTTAGCCTTTCAACACTTTGCAAAAACATACAACTACTTCTCTAGCAATTTTGAAAGTTCAAGAATGCAATTTTTCGCAAGTTTTCGCAAGTTTTTGCAAGGTTTCATTTTATTTATTTTTCATTTCATGTTTTTTGGTTTGTTTTTTTTTTATTTTTATTAATTTATTTATTCTGGCACTTTGCAAAAACTTTCGACGATTTCTAAATTGCAAAAACACAAACTCAACATGGAGATTTGGGGCTTTGTTTATTTTTTTATTTAGTTTGCTTACATTTTTGTTTTTTTGTTTTTTTTTTACCTATTTTTTTAATTTTATTTTATTTTATTTATCCTTTACTTTTTTTAAAACTTTGCAAGAAAACGACTTGACTTTTCTGGCACTTTACAAGAACACCAATTCTAACATCACTGGTACTTTGCAAAAAGTCACAAATATGAATGAATATAATCAAATATAAGCGAATATAAGTGAAATATAATTAATAGTTTATTTTTTTTCATTTTTGTTTTTTGTTATTTTTTTGGTTTTGTTTTTTGTTTTTTGTTTGTTTTTTTTTACTTATTTTTTATTTTATTTTATTTTATTTATTCCTTACTTTTTTCAGAACTTTGCAAGAAAATAACCTAACTTTCTGGCACTTGACAAAAAGTAGCGGATATAAGCGAATATAAGCAAATATGAGCAAATATAAGTGAATATGAGCGAATATAAAGAATATAATAGTTTATTTTTTTTGTTTTCATTTTTTTAATTTTTTTTGGTTTCATTTTTTTTTGAATTTATTTTTTTTTGTCATTTTTTTTATAATAATATATAATATATGTAATATTTAAATATAATATATAATAAAAAAATAAAATTTTATATTAAATAGCGAAAACTTGAAATATTGTATATTTAATAATTTAAAATATTATATAATAATAAAAAATTTATAATTAAATTGCAAAATCTTGTGAAAACTTGCAAAAACCTGTAAAATGTTCAAAAAGCATGATTATGTGAATATAATAATTATTAATTGATATTATATCAGATATATATCGATATATATTGATTAATATCGATATATATTGATTACTATCATTATCGATAGAAATCAGCAGGGGTAATAGGTATCGATATATATCTACCCAGTTAGTAATCAATATATATCTATATATAAAATTTGCTAATGTAGTATAATTATTTTTTCATGTTTTTGTAGTAGTACAGAGGCTGTCATAGTCAGTGTTGGGCTTTGGACAAAAAGTCCACTTTACTGGACTTATAAACTGAACTACTGGACTTATAAGTCCAGTGGACTATTTATAAGTCCAGTTTCAGTTCAATTTTACTGGACTTATAAGCAAGCCCAATACTAGTTATAGTACTAGTATTTAATGTTATGCCCAAAAATTAATACTTGTACTAAGGCCTTTTATTTTTGTCTTTTTGTATAGTATATTAATAGTATTAAGAATATGGATAAACTAATCTAACTCATAAGTTCTGTCTAATAAAGTAATTATAAAAAAGTCATCTACATAGTGGATTATTACCAGAATTCCTTGCTGAAAGATGATCCATGCTATAAAGTTAGCAAATTGACAAAATATGCCTTTTGATGCTCTATTGCCAAATGCTAGTACTTTGTCAAAGTATATCTAGTTGCTATAGTAAAATCCTTGCAATATTTGGTCTACTGGATAGACTAGCAGTATATAATAGGCATCTTTAATATCAACCTTGAACAAAGTGCAGCCTTGTCCATTTTGGTTAATCTATTTGATTGTGTAGATTACCATTTCATATTTTGTAGCAAACTCAATTTGTTGATGCAATCATTTTACAATTTTTTGAAGATGAGATTTGTATTTTTCTTTTCTACAAGTTTATACAGATTAATCTACATCAGCAAATTTATAATAGCATAATTTTATGTAAGGTCTTATGAACCATAATATAAGCAAATTATTATATAATATATTTCAAAATATTTTGAAATATTAAATTTTCGAACCCTTTCAAAATATTTTAGAACTAGAAAACCAAGCTAGATCAGTAGATTTGTAACCTGAATCACACATTAGACTGATATTTCGAAATAGTTCGAAATAGTTCGATAATATTCAAATTCTGTACTACAATTAGATCTTTTGTTTATAATTAGACCTTCAATTTTGTTTCTTTTTGCTTTTTTGTTTTCATTTTGTTTTTTATTTTCAGTTCACTTTTTGTTTTTATTTTATTTTTTTTATTTTTTTTATTTATTTGTTTTTTAATTTTATTTTATTTTATTTTTATTTCGGCACTTACAAAAACACCTTTGCAAAAAAACAACCAACTTTTCAAAATCTTGCACATACCAACTTAGACTTTTGACACTTTCAAAAACATACAACTGATTTTTCCAGCAATTTCTAAATTTCTAAAAATGCTTTTTTAGAGAAATTAGCACAAGTTTTCACAAGTTTTTGCAAGTTTTTGCAAGGTTTCACTTTATTTATTTTTTCGTTTCATGTTTTTTGTTTTTGTTTTTTTTGTTTTATTTTAAAATTTTTTTATTAATTTATTTTATTTTGACACTTTGCGAAAACAGAACCCTTACTTCCTGGCACTTTACAAGAAAACTAACCCAGACTTTTTCACTACTTCACAACTTTTTTGGCATTTTGCAAAAACATTAACCTAGCTTTCGCAATTTCTGAATTTGCAAGAATACAAACTCTTACTTCAAAGAAATGAATATTTGGGGCTTCATTTATTTGTTTTTATTAGTTTGTTTATACTTATTGTTTTTTTTTTTACTTATTTTTTTAATTTTTATTTTATTTTATTTATTCCTAACTTCTTCAACACTTTGCGACTTTCTCCAGCAATTTACAAGAACACCAACACTTCTGAGAAATGTTTTTTTATTTTTTTCACTTTGAAGTATTTAGAAAAAGAGAGTGAAACAAAGGATATAGCCAAAACAAAAGAAGTAATTAAAGCAAAGATGATAGAAAATGAAGAAGTAAAAATAATAGTTAACTATGAGATAAGCGAAAATAAGTGTATAGGGCTAGTTTTTTGTATATAGTAATAGAATTAAATGCGACAAAGTGCAAAAGTAGGTTAAAATATTTGTAATAATATAAAAACAACTACTGTATATAATAATAATATATAATAAAGTATGTAATATTAATTAAAAATGTATATTTAATAATAAATAAATGGTTTATGTAATTTAGCCATGTGCATTGTAATGCTCTTATCTGATAAACCAATCAGATCGTAGGATTAGATATAACATGAAATCAAGAAAAATAGCGATCTTTTAAAAAATCGCTTGTGGATCATAATTTTGCTTATGAAACTACACTTCGTGCTCTAACAAAAATAATTCCTTGCAAAATTTTACTATAAAATTCCTTTTTTTATCTACACACTATTCTAACCTCATCCTAATTCTAACTAACAAAAAAAAGGGTTATTTTGGTTGTTTTAATTTTACATTACACCAAATTATATGAGGTGCACTACAGTGCACATGTATAGTTGCTGCCCTAATCCCAAACAATAGTTTGGATTTGTCCATACCCAAATCCCAAACTCTGGTCAAACTAATTTCTCAAAAACTTTGTTAATAATTCTTATTTAAACAATTGATATATATTCTTATAACTATATATAATATATTTCAAATATTAAGATTATTTGTTTGATTTAATTTTTGTAAATAACAATTGATTTTTTTGAGTTTTGAGTTTGTTCGGTTTGTCCAGCAAGTATACACACATGTGCACAAATAAATATAGTGCAAGAAGCCTATACTAGACAATAAAATAGTATAACTTTAAAATGCAACAACTTTTTGTAGAGACAATATTTTTAAAAGATATTTGGCAAATTTGTAGAGCTTATTATAATAAACAAAGTTACCAATCAGATTTTTAAAATATTGCCTTTATAAAAAGTTATAGCACTTTAAAATTAGTTAAAATTGAAATACATAGTAATTATATATAAAACAATAGTAATCTTTAAAATGTATCAACTTTTTATAGAGAAGGTTTTTCAAAAAAATATTTGGCAAATTTATAGAACTAATATTACTCTACAAAGTTACTAGTCAGTTTTTTAAAAAAACTCTTGTACAAAAAATTATAGTTATTTAAAATTGAAACATATTAAGTATAGGCTTCTTGCACCATATAAAATTTTATATTAAATTGCGAAATCTTGCGAATTAATGCGAAACCTTGTAAAAAAGCATGATTATGTGAATATGTATATTGTTTATTTATTTTTAAAAAATTTCAAAAATTTGCCAAAATTTGCCAAATATTGCAAAACAATGCAAAAATATTAAAATATTACCTTCTGCACGTATTAGTTTATTGATCTGCATGAGTACGCAACCCCTGTAGGGAGGTAATTTGCATTTTTTATTCAGCCTATGTTGCAATATTTCGCAATAATAACTGTAATATTACCATAATATAATGTAATATATTACATAATATACTATATTGATTATAAGATTTTTGTAATATTATTGGCTGTAATATCTTACATAAGATTATGTATATATAATTCGCTGATGCAAAATATGTTGCAGAGTGCTTGGTCTTCTTGAAATGGCCCATAGATCCTTTAGTTTGCTAGCTCATTTTTTATATAATTTCTAAATGCTTCTGGAGCAAGACTAATTGAGGCCAGGTTTTCTTGAAACTTGCTTCAAAAATCTCTAAAGTTAAATCTAAAGCCTTGTTTGATACTATTTACTAAGTATTCAATGAATAGTGATTAGAGTAGTAGTTGGTGAGGAGCTGAAAAGTTAAAATGTCTATGGGTATCTGACATTAAAATGTCATGGTTCCAGCTATGTTATAGTCTTGATTCTGTTTTATTTAGTAGGATATTGGAATGAAAAATTGGCATAATAGTTTTATTTACTAAATGTAGTATTGGAGCTTCAGCTGTTATGATTAGAGGTGGGCACCATGTACATGGATATATGCATGCATGCATTATGCATACACATAGTTTAACAATCTATATACCAAAATGCCCATGCAAAAAAAAATAAAAAAATAATACTATCTTAGAATATAATTCTTCTCTATTCCTGAACACAAGTTTTTTAATCACATGAATTTAATTATATAAAATGAAACTTGAAGAGTTCAAAATCAAGCTTACAAGTTTTTATTGAATTTGATATCTTATAGATTATTTGAACGGTCTGGGTGATGCTACTGATACCGAACCACTTAAAGGATTATTAAAAAGTTATAAAAACTTCGTTGCTGAATTTAAAAAAATCCTCACATACTCCCTAAACTTTTTCCTCTGTCAATCCACAAATCTATTATAATACTTCCTTCCAAAGCTCGTGCATTAACAGCAGTTAAGTTAGCATCTTGGATATTTCCTCCAAGCTCGTGCATTAACAGCAGTTAAGTTAGCATCTTGGATATTTCCTCCACCTGTTTGGGTTAAAACAAATCAAGCATCCATGATGGTATTATCACTGCCAGTAGCTCCCGTGCCATACTATTATTTCATAATAAATTCAGACCAGAAACTTACTATATTATACAAATATAGTCAAATACTCAATATGAATTTATACATGTATTCTAAATAGCTATTTAAACAGTGTTTAAACTAATGTTAAAGTAGGGAGGCCTTCTTTTACTCCTTACTATAACAACGACACGGCTACAGGGATCCTTTATCAGTTTATAGCAGTGTCCAAGAGGTAGATATAATTCCTTAGTCTGTAAGAAATTATACTCTTCTCTAAGGGCAGTTCGGTATAAAACACAAGAGATAATAGGCGTAGGCAGTTTATTAATTTAACAAGAGGGCTTCCAAGGTGTTTGTTCCTTAGTAATCCCAAGAATTTATTAATAATAAGAGAGGAGGATAATAATATAAAGGTAAAGATAAAATACAATGTCTGGATCTATTCTAGTCTATCTTGACTAAGGGAAATTCTGTGCCTTTAAATACATTTTAGAATAAGCACTATAAGCATTAATTTACAAGAGCAACTTAAGCGATATAAGCGTTATAAACGGTATAAGTGGTATAAGTGTTATAAGCATTATAAGCGGTATAAGCGATATAAGTGTTATAAGCAGTATAATCGTTACAAGCAGTATAAGCGGTATAAGCGGTATAAGCGTTATAAGCGATATAAGCATTATAAGCGTTATAAGCGGTATAAACTAATTCTATATGTCTACTTCTTAAGATTATAAAATATAAAATAAAATAATAATAAAATACAATAAAATAATGACTATTCATTCTATAATATTTCCATCCCCTTAAGAAAATTTACTCTGTAAATTCCTTCTCTAATGCAGTATAATTTTTAAGAGAATTATATACTATCTAATTATAAAATGTTAAAAGTGTTTCGAAAAAATAATAAAGTGTTACGGTTTCTGCATCTAAGAATTTAAGTGTAAGGTATCAAATTTGTTAAAGTCTGTGTCTATTGTTGTCTTTTCTAATTAATTGTTTTAATGTTCGTTGAATACTTCGTGTAGCTCCGAAGTGAGTAACTCGAGTAGTTGTATTACATATATTTTCGCGGTTTTAGTCCTTAGTTTCAGTCACAACATATTGTACGTGTTCTGTCAGGCATGATGACTACATTATACTAGAAGATCACGTGTACAGTTAAATTTTAGATTTTTCTGATTAACACATACTAATTTAATAATTTTATTTTTTTTTCTACTAGAGCAAAGATCTTGGGACTGTCGTCATTCTTGGAGTACTCGTTTAGTCTTGGAGTCAACGTTCTTGAAGTTCGTAGACTTGTCATCGTATTTGGTGTTGGTTTTTTTAGTAGTATTTGTCTTGAAAATCGTCATTCTTCGGCGTCAATGCTTTCTTTCGCATGGCCGTTTGGACATTTTTGTGGACTTGGACTTCGACTTCGTCGTTGATGGGTCTACTTCGGAGAGGTAAGAGTTGTTTCTGGTAGTCTTCACTTTAGGGAGTTATGTTGTGTTTCTATAGGATTTTCATCCACGTAGTTCGTTCGTTATTTTTTAGGTTTCGTCAGTTAGTTATTTCTTGTGGGTCTAGACCTTGACATTCATGGAGATTCTTCCATTAAATCCTTGTTGGTACAAAGTGTCATGTAATTTTTATTGTCTTTACTTTGTCTCGTAGGTCCTGATACTAGTGCTTGGAGTGGCTTCAGTTTCGGTAACCTTGGTCAATATCGTTCTCGGTAGGTTTCTTTCTACGTTCTTGGTATGTTTCTTCAAAATAGTCTCGTTAGGTCTGTGGTCTGATTCTAAGTTAAGTATTATGCTTCTTTTACTAAAAATTCTTTTTTTTTTATATGAGTTCTTGCATTCTAATATATTGGTCTCAGCCTTGTTTCTTTATTGGGGCTCATCTAGTTTTTCCGGTCCTTTATTAGATCTTATCTTATAGTCCATTTCAGCACCAGCTAAGTATCTTTTTTTTTTTTTGTATTTGTTTGTTGGTCTTTTCAAGTCTTATTCTTCATTTTTGGGTTGTGCCAGTTTTCTTCTGTCTTGGATGTGATCCATATCTTGCTTCGTCGGGTTTTGAGTCTAAAACTTTGTACTCAATGACTTGAGATTTTCCTTTTCATACGTAAGCTTTGTCTATTTCAGGTGGATCTTGTCTTGCTTTCTATGGGTTTTGTAAGGCAGTCATCCCGTTTTTGTCTCTGCTGTTGGGGGTGGTGGTGCTTGCTAGTCCGATTCTTTCATCCTTAGTAGGGTCTTTCTTGAAGTCTTCGACGTAGGTGGATATAGTCTTGAGTATGTCTTTTCAGAAACGGTCTTGTCTTGTTTCGCTCGACCGGTTCTTATTTGGTTTGGCCTGGTCTTTCTTTATTAAGTCTGGGGCTTGGTCCAGGTAGCAAAATTAGATGACGATTGAATAAGTTTTATGGTTTTGGGTCTTGGGGTTCGAATATCATTACTATATTAGGTTCGCCATAGGTAAGGTTTTCATCATTTGGTATCATTGTCTGATGCTGTGCTGGGTGCTAGGTTCTTGTCAACAGCCAGTTGTTAGCTTTAGGTTGAAGGGTGGGAATCGAGTTAGAAGAGAAAATAGTTTAGGTGTCTAGAAATCGGGTCTGGGGTAATTAGAATAGTTATTTAGGATTAGATTTCAGATGATGATTCGAGAATTATAGATAGGATTTAGAGGGTATTAAATAGTTAGGATAGGAGTTTTGAATAGATAGGTTTTTGGTTGTTTGTAAAGTAAAATTGGTTTTTGAGTAAAGTTGGTAAAATGTATTAATTAAGATTAGTGTAAATGTTATAATTAAATAAATGCGCATAAATAAAGCGGCTGTTTCGCTATATCATATATTTTATCATGTTCACTAAGAATCAGAAAATTGGTAAAATTTGTTGCTTCGCTCTGCGATAGCATATACGTTACAGGATGCCATTAACTTCCTAATTTGGAGGTTTCGGCATTTAGCACTTTGGTTTTATCGAAATAAAGTATAAATCTAGTTGAGTGTCCTGAAAATATAAAAGTGTGTTAATTTGTTCAAGCATTCCTTGCCTCAATTCAGTTAGAATTGATTTCCTTTCAATAAATAACATTTTAAGCCTTTGCCTCAATTCCATTAGAATGGGTTTCCTTCCAATAAATATAAAATAATATTTTAAGCCTTTGTCTCAACTCAATAAGAGTTGGATCCAAAAATAATATTGTTTACAAAAATTCTGTATCTAAAATAACTACTGTGTTTTTAAAAAGATAAAATAAAATGTCCATTATTATTCCATTTTAAAATAATTTCAAAACCAGTTATCCAAAAAAAAGAGTCCATAAATAATTTTTAAGAGAGTAAGAAAAGTTTTAATTTGTTTAAACAAGAAGTTTAGTAATTATGCTGCAAAGTTGAATTACAAGTGTCCATGTTTTAAGTGAAAAATAATAGTTGTTTTCTATTAAAAAACTAGAAATTGACTTCACTATTCCATTCCATTGTTGATAAAGTTGTTGTTTTTCTTGTTGTTGCTTTTGTTTTGAGAATCTTTTATGTTGCCTCTTTTACCAAAAATAATATCCTTTGGATATTCTGTTTCTAAAGAAGAATACCATTATGGAGATAGTGTCCAACTGTTTTTAAATGTTTCCCAATTATTTTTAATATTTCCAACAATTTTTAATGCTTTCTGCCAGAAGGCACCAAATGTTACAGTAGGAAGGCCTTCTTTTACTTCTTACTATAATAACGACACGGCTACAGGGATCCTTTATCGGTTTATAGCGGTGTCCAAGAGGTAGGTATAATTCCTTAATCTGTAAGAAATTATACTCTTTTTAAGGGCAGTTCGGTATAAAACACAAGAGATAATAGACAGTTTATTAATTTAACAAGAGGGCTTCCAAGGTGTTTGTTCCTTAGTAATCCCAAGAGTTTATTAATAATAAGAGAGGAGGATAATAATATAAAGGTAAAGATAAAATACAATATCTGGATCTATTCTAGTCTATCTTGACTAAGGAAAATTCTGTGCCTTTAAATACATTTTAGAATAAGCACTATAAGCATTAATTTACAAGAGCAACATAAGCGATATAAGCGTTATAAACAGTATAAACGTTATAAGCGTTATAAGCATTACAAGTGGTATAAGTGATATAAGCATTATAAGCAGTATAATCTTTACAAGAGGTATAAGCGATATAAGTGGTATAAGTGTTATAAGCAATATAAGCATTATAAGCGATATAAGCGTTATAAGCAGTATAAACTAATTCTATATGTCTACTTCTTAAGATTATAAAATATAAAATAAAATAATAATAAAATACAATAAAATAATGACTAATCATTCTATAATACTAACATGTTTGGGCAAATATAATTAATATTCATGTGCTTTAGAATAGTGTTTAATTGGGTTTCAAAGTATAAACTAATCAATTTAAGCAGGATCACATTTCTAGTTACAAGCTAGTAAGTATATCAGGTTAGAATAAATTCCATATTTTTGATTTTTGTTTTATGATATAAAGCAGATTTTACTCTTATATGATGATTATAACAAATTTTATTTAGTTTATTACATGGGTTTCATCCTGTTGTATATTATTTATTTGTACAAGTCTTTAAAAAAACTTTAACAAATCCTTAAAACAGAATAAAATTAGACTCTTAAAAAAAAATACATATAATGTTTTTTGATTAAAGCAATTTCTCATATCTAATATATCATATAAATATTTGTTCTCATACAAAGCAATACTATTCTTATTCATTTTTTTTACAATATAATTTTATAATATTCATTAAATTTGATTTTATTATGATCTATAGTAATTAATAAATTTTATCAAAAATTTTCTTGTAACTAATAGGCTTTTGATATTACAAACCAATAATAAATTTTAACTATGCTGCATATATATGCACGCATGCATGCAGTATATTATGCATATGCATAATAGCAAAAATATGATTTTGCCCACCTCTAGTTATAATATTGCATGATAACTTAAATTGTGCATTAAGTTTGAAACTTAATGTAGACAATTGGGCAATTTCTTTTGAATTGATTAGTTTATAAATCAGTATAGTTTAATATGATTCTGTAGCTCTGTGATTTTGGCTTTCTTCTTGAAATAGCAAGTATTGCTTCTTTTTAGTTCTTCTTCTTAGTCTGTGTACTATATATATATTTTTTTTAATAGCAATTGAATCTATTTGTTTTTGTAATTGTACTTTGGTGTGTATATATTATGTATATCACTTTTTTTTTGCCATGAGTTGGCTTATTTATTATTATTAAAAAATTTTTTTGTTGTCTGAATGTATTGTTTTTTTTTATGTATGCTACTATATGTTACTAGAGGTTTGGTTTGTGGAAGCATTGCCTCTCTGGATAGCTAATTGTTTTACAAATTAAACATGCATGCACGCATTGATAATTACTTTCTTCAGTACAGCCACTTTTATTTTAATTTATGCATAATTGCCTTTTGTTACCATAATATGTCCTGTTTTGTAGAACATATAGTGTTGCTAGGGCAGTTTTACTTTGTGATAGTTACATCAAAGTTTTTACTCTTAGCTTCAATATTTCAATTAAGCAAAGTTGTATCTCAGTTTGTTGTGAGATACAATCTATAGTCTTTATTATATAAAAGTATAGCAAAAAAATTTGTGCTTGATACAAATAGTATTTATGATTACAGTAGGTGTTAAGTTTATGTTTACTGATTTTGTAAATTATAAACATAGCTTTAGCATAGGCTTTAAATGCTAAAAGCTATTTTGCAATATCGAAGAATCTTGTAGTATGGTTTTATTTCTAGAGTACAATAGTTCTACCTTCTGTAGTAACTAGTATATGGTCTTTATTATTGGTTTTAAAAAATTGCTTAATATTTTTGTATATGAATTCATATAAATTCTCATACAATCCTATAGTGACTGCTTTTTAAAACCATATTGGCAAACTTGACTTGTTGGGCAAAAACTCAATAATTTTTGTTTGTCAAACCAATTATGAACCCACCAGAGATAGATATGCTCAATGTTTGTAGCTAAAGAGTTGTCGAGGCCATGGACCAGTAGAAGGTTGTCTGCATATTCAATTGATGAATATTTTCTTTATATCATTTTAATTTTGCTTGCTTGGTTTATGAAAGGGCCTGGATATTGTTGCATATTTATCTTGCTAGTATTGCTTTTGTTTAGTAACAGATTGTTAATTAAAGAGCATTACCTTGTTCTTTTTGGAAATTTTTACTTTGCTTGCTGATATATTGGAAGCTAGTTGCTTCAAAACCATGGTTGTAGCTCGTAGTTTTGCTTTGGTTCTGGTATCTGATATTTTGGTTACTTTGCTTCATGGGCTGTAAGAACTTTGATTAATAATGCTATACTGTGCTTGGGATATTTTATTATGCTTGTTCAAGAGTATAGTGATGAACTGCAGATTAGTTTCTGCTGCTAGTTAATACAAGCATCTAGTAGCTCATATAGCTTTCTGATTAGATCCATATGCTTAGCAGTAAAATTTGTTGATTTAGGCTTTATACTGTTGATAATTTTATTAAATAATACTCAACACGCTTTGTCTATTAAAGTTGATTTTGGATATATCAATGCTAGCAGGTCAGTTACAAATTGTCCAAGGAGAAAATTTTAGTTAGGTTGTCCATTTTGGCTATATTTATTTGCAAATAAAATTTCTAATTTTTAGAACAGAGTTTGTAGGGTTTGGGGTTTTGGTATTTATGATATATTTTTTAGATGGCTTGTTTGTATGATAGTTTTAAGCTATGTGTAGTTTGTCACTCTGTGACTGTCTTTCAATTGGTGATTGCTACTAATGTGAAATATTAAATGAATTATGCTTTTTGAATTTGCTTTTATTGGTAATTCTGCTAATTATGCATTCTAGTATCATATAATACTATGCTTAGCTTGGTTTTTCAAATTGTTAAGCCATAGTTAACATATAAGTTATCATATGCTCCGATTTTTGGAATTTATAAAATGCTTATTTTTTTAAAATTTTAAAGCTAAATAATTTTTGACCTACTGGTCCATTTTAAATGATTTTACTACCAAACAGTTCATCTCTTTAAGACGATTCCAATGAGCTAAAAATCATAAAAATCCAATCACAGGGTCATAAGAAATATGCTATCAAATAGGTGATGCACCTGAAATTGGTTTGATATAGATCAAACCAATTTCAGTTGCATCACCTATTTGACAGTGCATTTTCTCATGACCCTGTGATTGGATTTTTATGATTTTGGGCTTGTTGGAATCATCTCAAAAAGATGAACATTTTGGTAGTAAAATCATTTAAAATAGACCAGTAGATCAAAAATTATATAGCTTTAAAGTTTTAAAAAAATAAGCTTTTTTATAAATTCCAAAAATCGGAGCATATGGGCGTGAGTCAATAGAAATCAAGCAAATTTTTTATAATAAAGTTTTTTTGAAACTTTGAACAAAAATGACTTAACAAAAATTTAATCAAATTTGATAAATTTTTTTTAAATTAATTGCATAAACTTATAGAATTAATTTTAAAAAAAATTTATCAAATTTGATCAAGTTTTTGTTAAAATATTTTAATTTAAACTTTTAAAAAAAGTTAGTAAAAAAAATTTGCTTGATTTCTATTGACGGCAGCCTATATGTTATTTTTCATTTATGTATTACAAATTTAGCTAAAAAATTTGTAATTTTATTGTAGAAATATAAAACAAATACATATTAATAAAATATTAACTAATTATATATAATTTTATAATAGGTATATTTGTTCTTCTAAAAACTTCTCTTATTGCATAAAAATTGATTTGTTTATAATTATTTTGACTTTTATATATAGCAACAATTATATATAAAAAGTTTTTAAAAAGTTTTTATATACGATCATTGACTATTGCTATATTTAAAAGTCAAAATAATTATAAGTAAATCAATTTTATGCAATAAGAAAAGTTTGCTCAGGAGAACAAAATATATCTATTATAAAATTTTTATATATATTTCATTAATTTTGTTTTACATTTTTACAATAAAAATTACAAATTTTTTAGCTAAAATTCATAGGTATGTAAAATGAAAAATAATACTAATATAAAGTTATCTGATTTGCAAAAATTTTATAGTAGATGTATTTTGTTCTCCTGAACAACTTTTCTTATTTGTAAAATTGATTTATTTTTACTTTTCTATATAACAACTATCTATGATCATATATAAATATAATTGTGAAGAAATAATTTTTATTAATAAAATTGGCCAACAAATTCTAAAAAAATGTGAAGTGATTATAATATAATTGTGACTATATGAAGATGTTTTTAATATTAAAAAAATGGTATCATATTTTGGTATAATAAATAGAGTTTGTGACTATATAGAAGGTAATTATATAGGAGGATGACTGTGATAATTTTGAGAAGTATATATAATAGCCACCTATTAAAATTACAAAATTGCAAATTGACTAGATAATTATTTAGTTAAATATTTTAAGCTTTATAAAATAGCTTAAGTTTTTAATACTATCTCTATATTTATAGTAGTTTTTTTAATATAATATTTTTTAATAGATATTAGTTTTTTGGTGCTTCTTGCACTATATGCATCCTTTTTATGTTCCTCAAAATTTTACTAGAGTATCCCTCTTTGTATTTTTAACAAAAAAGTGCTCTTCTCACATGTTTTTTTTTTTAAATTTTAACTCTAATCCAACTTCAACTCTAATACTAATTCTAATTCTAATTGTTATTTGTATTTGTTACTATAAAGTATATCAGTGCACTCTTATCAAAAATATTTATTTTGTATATGCACTAATATTATGTTTTAATAATTTTTTAAACAAAATATTTTATTAACAATTATTTATTAATATATAATTCTAACCAATACTAACTCTAAATTAACTCTAATTAACAAATCTAATGCTAATTTGACCAATTTTATATCAAGAAAATAATTGTTAAAAATATATTTTATTTAAAAAAAGTATTATTAGAAACATGTTATATTAAAAAATATTATATTAAAAATATTTTATAAATAAAATATTTTATTAGAGATATAGTACAGTATTAGAAAATAAATATCAGAGGAATAATATTTAAAAAATTAACAATACTAAAATATCTCAATTATAATTTAAAGCTAGCTTTAAATAAGTTTATTAGCAACTCAAAAAAATAGCTATAAAAAATTTTTTAGTAACCAAATTGATAAATTACTAATTCAGAAATAGCTATAATTTCTTTTTAAAATTCTAAAATATTTGACAAAAAATTAGCTAAATAATTTATTACTAATTTGATTAAGTTTGTAATTTTAGCCTAATAGATTCAATAACAAATAAATTGATATCAAATCTAAAATAAAATATATAAATATTTTTTTAAATAAAATTTTAGTATAAGTATAAATATTAGAGCACACAAATTTAATTACTTGGTTTTCATAACATGAAACATTTAAATAGACCGGCCAGTCAGCTTTTTTTTTAAAAAAATTCATATATAAAAGTTTATAATATTATAAAAAAATTTTAGCAAGTTTCCAAATTTTGACCGGCCATGTGATGAAAACCAAATAATTAATTTTGCATTGCTTTACAATAATGTATTTTAAAATATAAAAGTTTTATAATAAATTTTTAATTTGTTTTAGTAAAAACAAAAATAAAATATTAAGCAACAAAGTTTTGGTTATAAAAATTTAATTTATATATAAAATATATATAAATATATAAGATTTCCAAATTATAATATAAAAGTATAAAAAATTTGTAATTTATATTTCATATTCATCATTTATAGTTATCATTGCTTCTATAAAAGGCTCAATATTAAAATCAAAATTTTTGTATTTTAAAATGCTTTCTAACTTCTTTTTATTATCATTACATTTGTCAATCTTAGTCTCTATATATGAATTTATTTCTTCAATATATTCAAAAGATTCATCCAATTTTTTGACTAATTCTTCCATATCAATAAATGTTTGATTGCAAAAGGATTTTTTTTTAATAACTTCTTCCGATATTTGGTGAGACTTAAAATTTTTGTTATAAAGTTTTACTAATGACATAATACCAGATAGAGGTACTATTGGTATTAGCATTCCTAAAATTCCTAAAACATTGCTTTTGATATATTTTTTAAAATTGAGATCAGAATAATTATAATCTTTTTCATTATTTTTCTCATAGTCTTTGATGCTTGTTTTTTTAAAATTCTGACTTAATATATCTTTAAGTATTCCAATTTTATTTTGGTCTATTGATCCTTTTTTATACGTTAAATTATCAAAGCGTTCGTTAATGTCCACAAATTTTTCATGAATTTTATTTAATTCTTCTAGAGAATTTATAAACTCCTTGAATTTTTTAAAGTCTTTATCAATAGTATCTTTGAATTTTTTCCGATCTTCTCTTTCTTTTGAATTAACTGAAATGCCATTAAAAAGATAAAAAAAACTAGCTATATATAAAGGAATCATTGGAGCTGCCATTACTGCTAGTGTACTGATGGAAGGTAGAATAACACTATTTAGTATTGCTGTGTTTAGGATGGTTGCAAAAATACTAACTTCAGAAAATGTAAGAATAAGAGTACTTAGACCACTTATAATAATACTATTATCATTATTTTTGACTAAGGTTTTTATCTTTTTGTTTAATGATTCTTTATTAGCTATAACACAATTGATTGTTTCTTCACGATTGTTCATGAGATTTGGAATCTTTTCTTCTAAAATATTAAGACTTTTAAAGTATTCATCAATTGTTTGACTAGTTTCTTCAACAAGTAAATCAAATTCATTAACCACCCTAAGGAAATCAGTAAATGATGCTTTAGGTTTGTAAATATTATTTTTACAATTTTTCAAGTACTCTAGTAGTATTTTTCTTGAATGCTTTCTTTCTTGGGATTGAAAATTTTCAATAAAAATAGTTCTCAAGCAATCCAGTAGTGTTTTTCCTGTTTGCTTCTCTCCTTTGGGCTGAAAATTATTGATAAAAACAACATCATTACATTTTTTAATTATTTCTGATGCTTGTTTATTGTTATCTAATTCCTGCATATGTTTTTTACATTTCTCAGAATCTCTGAATCCAGAAAATTTGGTTCTTATAATAGTTGTAAAATCACCCATCTTTTTACCAAAAAATGTTTCTCCTTCGAATAATTCGTAAGTTTTTTTTTCACTTTCGGTAAATTTAACAGTAGAATTGGTTACAAAAAAAATCTGATATAATCCTTCCTCGATATATTGATTTATACCTTCTAATATCTTATATAATACTTGTTCTTGTGACAATTCAGTATCCCCAATTCCTATTGTGTCAATTATACGATAATTCACTCCATCAAATTTAAATTCTCCTGTTTGTACCCATTTAGTTACACTGTTGGGACTATCACCACCCACCTCGAAGTCATTTGTGTTTGTTAACGTGTTTGCTATTGAAGATTTTCCACTACCAGTATTTCCGACTAACAAGATATTTTTGATACAGTTTTCATCTGTAATTTCCATATCTTAATAAATTGAATCAGGGAGATACGTACGTACGTAGCTTATTCTTATATGGTTGTTGCATTTAAAGTAGCGATTTATCTAAAGTAGCTACTTTATATATCTAAAGTAGCGCCCTGACTAAAATTACGACTTAATGCATGCATGAAGATCTAGTTTCAGGGGCTTAATTTTAGCCAGGCGCTACTTTAATAAATCGCTACTTTAGAACAGTATTACGTATTTTGATCCATAAAAATTTAATGTAGAGATCATTTCCAATCTTGTCAAAAATCACAGAAATTTTTAATGCAGTTAAAAATTGCTAGTATTTTGTGCGTATAGTTTTGATCTTATTTTGGTTAGTTTGAGTTAGTTTGGGTTAGTAATATTATTATTAAAGATTTATATAACAATGAAAGGATTAATATTACTAAAAAAAACTTATGCCTGCAGTTTATGGGACATTCGTTTGATTGGCTGATATTAATCGAATTGCCCGGATAAATTATTTATATACTTTAGAGTACTTTTACTTTTTACGTTTCACTAATAAAATATCAAACGAACGTTATTATTCATTATACCAAAAAAAATAATAATAAGAGGATCAAAAAAGAATCATACTCCTTACCTACTGCTTAGAAGACAAAATATATGATCGTTTATTGAGCCGTGAGAAGTCATAATGTAATTACTGTAAGTGGGTAACTGGAAATGTTTTTCGTCTAAGATTGCTTTACTATGGTAGATTTAAATAAACATTTATTGCAACTGTTTGATTTGTACAGGTACAAACTCTTTAGTAAAAGAAAATCCGTGTTTTATTAAATTTTGTTGGTTCTTGTAGTGTGGTTAGGTTTGTCAACCATAAATTAAAGTGTTGGTTTATATCTTGTAGAAATTGGGTTATTAGCAATACATATCTCATTGATCCTACTTTACTAAATATTTGCAATAAATTCTTTTACGTTTATTTATTAGTTTGTAAACTTCCTTATATTAAGTTCTTTTTTTTTTCTAATGATAAATGTTTCCAGAATTTATGTAGTTTGATTGATTAATTACGGGTAATCACAGGTAAATCTACAAAAATTAACCAATTATATGAATATCTTCCTATGAGCGGTTAACGCGTCATTTTAACCATAAATCACACGATTAATAATAATAATAGTATAATCTACAGTCACTTGAATACATTGATTAACAAAACATACTGAGGCCTTTTTTCAAAAAAAGTACGTACTGTATGTTAATTATGTAATTGCAGAATTGGCAACATCAGATATAAAACCTGACGAATGTATACAATGCTGCGAACAGACAAAACAGATAATGCTAAAATTACGGTTTGAGATTTTTTTATTAGAAATGCGTCAAAAACGTAATTATTAAAAATGCATCAAAAACGTAATTTTGTACCGATTAATCGTTTATAAGATTCTTACTCGTTTAACTGGTTAAATGAGCATAGCAGTAATTCGTTTTGATTGGTTGTTAGTATACCCCGGGAAAAGTCGTTATACTCCGGATTGAGTACCGGTTAATCCCGGTAATAATTTTACTATTCGTGAAACTTTTAAAAATTAGTCAATACCCTCTAAAGACATCTATTATAATTTTACAATACGCTAATTAGATTTATAATAACTTTACTTTAGATTTACAAGGTTTTTATTATATTTTCGCAATAAATACTTATAATGTTTACATACATGACCATTCTAAACACTACCTAAACGCAACCACTATTATTACCTGTAGTCAAGGTTGGCACATTTATCCATAGGAGTGAATGGAAAACAGCTCTCTCTATTGGCATCATTCCGTTGCTCCATTGAGAATAATTAAACAAATGGGCCAACTAGTTTATAATATAGAATTTGTTAATTATTAATAACTAATTTCATTGGCTCCATTGGCTCCATTGGTTCAACTGGTTTCATTGCCTTCATTGGTTAGTAATTTTTTCAATGGAATATATCCATTGCCAACCCTGCCTATAGTATTATAAACATCATATTCATAAACTATACTTATATCTAAATAAAATATAATAAAAGATATTAAAATACGGTTCAGAATGATAGTTCAAAGTAATACTTTTTTACTTGTAGTAAAACAAACAAAATTAGTTGAAGCAGAATCTTTCAATTTCATTCATCAAGTGTTTAGGCCATCGAACCACCTTTCGACCTTTCAAAATATTCACCTCTCATCTAGTTTCTGGAACTATTGCATTTAACTGCATCTCAGGTTAAAAACGATAAGTTTAAAGATAAACTATTAACGACTCAAGTTGGTTGTTACGTTTTGTATTAAAAAATTTTTTTTTTCATATGACACAACAATGTTTACTATTAAAAATACTTTCAAAATTACAATTGACTATATAAAAAAAGATCATATTTATCCTAATATTAGCCAATCAAACAAACTTCTGCTATGCTTGTTTAACAGTTAACCGTATAAAATAGACGATTCATCGAAATTCAACGATCCAATCTTTATTCTAACTATAATTTAAACTTATGGCAAGTATTAAATATTCGTTAAACATGAGAGTTTCGTGATTTTTTCTACTGCAACGCCTCACTTGTAACTATATTAGCATTTGAAAAGTCGATATTTTTAATAGTTTATAAGCAATTTTTTTATCAATTGACCATTGAATTTGACTAATCACAAATAATCAATCACGAGAGATATTCTATATGTGTAAAAGTCGCAATCGCTATAGTTTAGTAGTCAAAGCTTAAATCTTTTAAATCTAATAGTGTGTAAGGCAATAACTTGAAATTCATTTATAAAACTATTTTGAATTTTATTGAACTAGATTAATTACTGCATATTACTAGATACTGTATAGTATTTGTGAAATACAATGGTGCCTAGATTAGGAGTGATTTACGACATTATAACATACCTAGATTTTTATACTTTCGGCATGCTACTTCAAAATAGCTAAATGCTGAAAATAAATCCGGCTTTCGATAATAATTCTACCGCCGAAATTTTGGTAGTCGAATTTTTTGGTTAGACTAGTTATTTTACCTATTGCCATATGTTAGAATATACCAATCTTATTGGCGTATCTAATATCGAGTACAAATAAACCGGATAGGCTGATTATCGCAATAAACACAATGTTAATGCGGTCGCATGTGAATATAAGGAACTTTTTAATAAAGATTATCATTCTAAATTGGGTTTATATCAAGTGAGTGCATATCAATGGTAATGTTTTTTGATTGGCATCATAAATTTTAGAACTTGTTGGCCCTCAAACGTGCATTTTGTTACGAATTAGACAAAATAGTAAATTTTATTGTTATGCAAGATTACTTTTGGCAGGAACTCTACCATCATCTGATTTTCATATTCAATTTGATAAAGTGCGATTGATCACGTATTTCATAACAAAAACTATCAAAAACTAAAACATAACGTGACAAGGTTAATAAATTTATAGAAAAAATAAGAATTTAAAAAACAAAAAAAATTTAAAGCTATAATGATAAATAAATGTTGAAAGGCAAAAAAAAAAAGAAAAGAAAAGAAAATAATGATATTGTCGTGCCTGAAGTTGACACTGCCCCGAAATTATAACTTCAGGTGCCTGAAATTGCACTTGATTGAAATTAGCCCCTGAAATTAGTCATCTTGCACGCGTTAGCGTAATTTTAGGCAAGTGTAACATCAAATGCTTGAAGTTGCAACTTCAGGCACGACAACTGAATAGGTAAAAAGGCAAAATTTACATAAACAATGATAAATTCTTGTCAAAATTTAAAATCATTAGAAAGTCATATAAAAACCATTTTAAATGTAAACAAACCAGTAATGTAGTATTAAAAGGAATTAGTTCGATAGAATTTATATACTTAGAAACAATAAACGCTTTGAGAAATAAAAGACAAATTCGAAAGCTATTTATAATGTCGCATACATATAGTTTGGAAGAATAGTCGTTATATTATTAAATACAATAGTCATTTTAACAAATCGATCTATTTAACGCTACAGTTAACGACACTAATACTTTATATAAGTTTTGTCAACGTATCAAATTCGTAATTTTTCACGAAATTTGATTTTGATCCACCGTTGATTTATCGTATTTAGTGATTGTATTTCGATGATTTTTGTGCCATTTGAATTGTCTCAATGAGAGGATTCGAAAGGTAAAAATCATCGAAATCCATTCACTAGATCACGAGATGTCAGCAATGGATCAAAATCAAACCTTGTTCAAAGTTACGAATTTGATTGTATAATGTAATCAGTGGAATCATTCGAAATTGTAATGGTTAAGATAAAAAAAAAAGCAGTTAAATCTCAATATAACCAAAACTAGAAAGATAACATAGCAAAAAATTTATGTTTATGACGATAGAATATCTCCAATATAAGAATTTAACATTGTAACGTGTGTATACCCTACTAAATTCATTTCACATATAATTCTGAATTATGAAACCCATACTTCTCAAACAAGAATTTTAGAAGCAAGAGTGAATTTTACGCAAAAGATGCGAATGTTGCCGATCCAAATTCATGTATAAACTATGTTGCTTCGCCAACTTCTTTTTAAATAAATTATCTAAAAGTAAAGTATAGAATATTATAAATACGCATTTAATAATTAAAAATATATTTATATTTAATAGATAACTATAAGCAAAAGAAACTGCTATTTGTTTTTTATTTATACAGTATTGGTGATAACTTTTCGTTAAATTAAAGTGGCTTCTCTTTTGCGAACTTATGCTCATATGGCCATGCAAAGTATAATATTCGTTTTGCATTACCGCAGACCCAAATTTTTCAAAACCCCAATTTTTTTTTGTCCCAGTTCTTTTAAAACAAGCATATCCTATAAAAAATTGGACCGGATCGGCACGGGTTGCATCGGATAGGCACGGGCCAAGATCCAGATTTGTACGGGTATGGTCCGAATTGGTACGGATTCCGTGGACCGTGTGGGACCGTATGTCCGTGCCAATTGGACCGTTGTTATGCTCGAAGAAATTTATTTTATTTTATTTTACTTATTTTATGTTATTTTATTTATTTTTCATTTCTCAATTAGGAAGGAGGATCGACGTGGGAAGCTAAAACCCTCTACGAGGGTACAAAACCCTCTACGTAGGGGACGAAACCCTCTACGAGGAAGTATAACCCGCTACGAGGGGATACATACCTCAACGAGGAATAATTACCCTCAGAGGGAGGTAAACAACATAGTTAGGGTTTTAAACCCCAGGAAATTTGGAAATTATAAAAAGGGATAGGTTTCGGACATCAATAGATAGAATCTACGCTCGCAGTTATTTGCATAAATTAGTTGTTTACATATAAATGTACTCCCATTAAGAATATATTTTAATAAAGAAAATTATTTGTACAGCAGTATTGTTTGCAGTTCTCCATATAAATCTCGTGATTTTCTTTCTTCTCCCTCTGATCACGTGTTACCTCGAATTAAATAATTCTCACCTGACTTTGTTGACGACCGAACTAAATCGGCCTAAATTTTCTCTTCCTTTCTCCACTCTCCCTCTCGGGCGTAACACTGTAAATGGCTCGGATTTTGCAGCAGTTTACTAGTCGAATCGACACGGGATTTGGCACGGGTAATGAACGTAAATTCACGTGCCACCGCGATAACGAGGTGGATTAACTATTAAAACATAAATTTACATAAGTAATCAATATAAGATGAACAAGCTAACTACATATGAAGTAAAATTATGTAAGGAATTTTTTTTGTTAAGACACACAGGGAAGCTTCATCAGTAGATATCGCTCTTTTTTTAAAAAAAAAATCCTTTACTGATCTTTCGCTCTCCATGAAACAAGTCAACAGGTATCACGAGCCAACACGTGTATAGCGTACACATACGTGCCATTTCATATGACGTGATATTACGTTGGGGTGTGCGGCGTACTATGTAAATCAAACCTATATGTGGTTATATAATAAAATTTATTAATGAAGATTTTAAATAGATGCACAGCTCAAACGGTTTGATAGTTTTGGATAAAATTTTGCACAGCTGTTATTACTTCTTTGCAAACAAAGCTATAGAGCCATTTCTTTAAAAAGAAATTAAATTAAGTTTTTTTTTTATTAAGAAAAAAAAGTATATATATAATTATTGCAAATTTTTAAATTGATGCACAGTTCTAACAGCTTGATAGTTTCAGATAAAATTTGACACAGGCCAGCATTATGTCTCTACAAAGAAAGTTATAGAGCTATTTTTCATTTAATTTCAACATTCTATATTTTTTTTTCTTGATTATCATTTACATATCAAAAAACTTCATTAATAAATTTTAGAAGTTCTATTTATCACCACCAGTGATCATCACCGGTGTTCAATTTACCAATTAAAATTCAGGATCAGGTGTAACATGTAGATCAATTTTTGTGTAACAAAAACAAAAAATTTTAAAAATTTCTAAAATTGCTTCTAACCTAAAATTTTGCCTATGAAACTACTTTTTTTTATGCAAAAAAAAAATTCCTTGCTAAATTTTACTATATACAAAGCCCTATTCTAATCTCTAACCTTTACTCTTACTCTAATATTAAAGATATTTAATTTTTATTTAGTCTGTTTTGTTTATTTGTTTTATGCATTGTAGACCACCGGTGATGATCACTAGTAGTAATTCATAGCAATTTTCTAAATTTTATTATATAACACCCATAGTTTTAATTTACATAGTATCCATACACCCAATTTTACATGCCACCCTTTGCCGTAATGTTTGTGCCTTTTTACTGTGCCATCTGATAAAACATTCCTGTGCGTGCCACAAGATTCATGCCATTTCGAGCATTCCCAACACCAACCTGTACCACAACTTGACCACTTTTTTTATAGAGATAATAATGTTTATTTTAATGATATTTAATGAATATATTTTGAAACAATTGATATTGATTATCAATCTGATGAATTGGATAACTAAAAACTAGCTCTCAGAACCTGCCATTGCCCCAGGAATGGAGTTTCTGAATTTTTTGACTCTTAGGCCTAAGTACCCAGAAGTGAGATTTCAAATTTTTTCCAGGTATTTGCCTGGGTTTAAAATTTAAATAAAGGCTCAAATAAGCTCAGCTTGCCCTATGATAATACATGTACTGTGGCAATATATGTACTTCTCATTTACTGCTGCGACAGACCCCAAATTTTGCCTGCTTTACAATTCAATTTATGCGAATTATGCGATAAATTTTTTAGAATTATGCTGCAAATTATGCAAATTAAGTAGAAACATGTGAAATATGCGATCACCAGGGTTGTAGAATTACTGTAATTTATAAATTTTTATCGTAAGTTACTCATTACTGAACCCATTATTAACTTACCAGATAAATTACTATACTTCCTAAAAATTCAGACTACCATGTTTGTGTTTTGTGTTTGGCGAGACCAACTGGATTCTGCGTTCTCAGAGTTCACCCTCAGATAAATATATATAGGCTATGGAAAATTTCAGAAAATTTTATACAATCACAGAACAATTTGGGAAAAATTTTTTTAAAAATAATTTTTTTAAAATTTTACTACTGTATGTGAACTACCCACCCACCCCTCTTCCAGAGGGGAGAAGGTAATATAAAACACATAATCCAGTTGGTCTCGCCTTATTGACTGAATACGTTCTGATATTACATTTTAATGCCAGCCATTTTATGTGCAAATTATGCTCTATTAATTATGCGAAATTAGTTCTGATATGCAAATATGCTATTGCATATGCTCCTGCGGTAAATCAAATTTATGCGCAGATTATGCTATTGCAGATATGCGCTATCCCTACTTCACACAGAATAGTACATGTTTAAAATGATCTGTATAACCTATCATATCGGCATGTTTGGTTCATTATATTTGAGTAACCCAAAATTTTGGGTCCAAATGTAGATCAACTTTAATAATAGGCAATTTTATAGTCAAATTTTATAAAACGAATTATTACTTACAAATAAAATATATACTAAAGTACGTAATATATTTTACTATATAAAAATATAACTACTGTATAAACTTTTGTTAATATTAAAAAGCAAACTTATATTTATATGTATAGTGTATATAGACTAAATAGAAAAGATCTAACTTGAATAAACATAGTATTATTAAAGATAATTGTATATGAATTGTCTCCACTAAAACAACATTAATAAAAATTACCATATAGAAAATATCATGTAAGATATTTACCAAATATTTCTACAAAGGCATTCTCACTGCTAAATATTTGATTTCTAACGGTGTGATAATAGTTTTTTAGATGCTTCTAAATTTTTCATATCAGAGCTTTTTTAATATGATCAAGCTTATAGTTAAGTAGTGGCAATATATGCAAAGACAGTATATTATGGTCCTTATGTTTAATTGTTTCATGATATTTAAGACTATATTGAGTCTTGTAAGATCGTGGTGTACAAAGAGAACAAGTAAATCTTGAAGTACTAATTGAATTAGACATGACTAGCTATTTTAAATATGTAATATATAAAATAATAGTAATTTCTAGTATACTATATACCTATTGGTCAAAAAGACGATGGGTTAAGGCTTTGATTGATGGGTTCCAATGCGTTTACTTATATTTTTATAGTAAATAAATATTTTTAAGATGTTATTTAAATGATTTTCATACTCACATGATATTAAAATAAGGTCTGATTTAAAACATACTAATAAATTTTGGGGTACTATAGTATAATTTTGTGACCCTAAAAACCAAACACGCCGATATGTGTAGCTCACCCACAAAAAATTTTCCAGTCATGTGACTTTTGTGGCACAAGCCAATTAAATTTTAGGATCACGTGTAATGTAAAAATCTTGCAAAAAAGTTTGGTATCAGTAATGCCCTAACCAAGTGTCTAACCCAAACCCTAACTACTCGATTTATTACTTTAATTCTTTCACTTTATTCGATTGTTTGATTTTCATATTACACCTAATCTCAAAATTTGATTGGATTGTGCTACAAAAAGTCACATGACCAGAAATTTTTGTGGGTGAGCTACTATCGTCAACAAACACGTTGTGTTTATTCAGAATGGCACGTTTAATATTTTTATATGGAATGGCACGTATTTGAGATGACACGTATAGGCTTGTTAGTTATTTAATAGCACTGCATCTCGTATGGCCAATAAAATTGCAGGAGCAGGTGTAATGTGAAAACTCAAAACAAATAACTTTTTAAAAACTCGTCTGTACCTCAAAATTTCGTCTATGGAAATGCTCTTTAATTCCTAACAAAAAAATTCCTTGCAAAATTTTACTATAGGCATGTTTGTTACCAGTATTGGCCCATTTATATGTCATATAATTTTTTTTAAGTGATCATAATCATATAGTTGTTAAATCACAAATCATATGATTAAAATCATATGACATATGATTATTTGTCATATAATGATATGATTATACTTTTATTATGACATAATTAATAGTCATATGATTTATATATATATATAAGCAATCTTTAAAAAAAATGTATGCAAATTGCTCTTAATCTTTTAACTTATAGAAATAACAAATATTTAATATCATTTATATGATAACATACTACCTAATAAAGCAACACATACATGGATTCTACGTACATATATACATACATACAACTTATTACTGCATATTAATGAAACAAGAGCTACTAGATCTGACAATACCTGACCTGGGTACCTTTTTGTAAAAATCTTCCTTGATAATATTTTACTGGCATTTACTGCATTAATTAGGAATAATGATATTGTGTGTATGATCAGAATGTTGCAATAGATACATATTGATAATCATGCGGATGATCAAAAATGTCGCAATAGTTACATGGCAGATCAGGAGTGTAGTAATGCGCAAGTAAACCCCTGTGTGTTATTCGTGAAATACTAGTTATCTATATAACTAAAAGTCATAGATCATATATACTTGCATGATCTGTGACTAGTTATATAGATTATATTGTTCATATAATGTCATAGATCATATATACTTGCAAAATGACTATATGATCTATGACTAGTCATATAGATCATATTGGTCATATATATCATAGTCCAACACTAGTTACTATGGCTTCGCTGTGCTAACTTATGATATTTACAACAGCCCATGTAATATCTATTACTACTTATTCGTATTTTGATTGGCTAATATTATATTGGTTCCAGTAAAATAATTGCTTTCAGTGAAAACTTCACTAGAACCACTGGAAAACTGGAATTATCTGGACATCTAGTGGAGTTCCAGCTTCCAGTTAATAACACTGATATAGGTAATCTCAGGACACCAAGGTTTCTGAAGTAACTGTGAGGCTATGATTGTCTGGACAAGACCCCTGCACCTACTAGAAAGTATAAGATCTGCAATATAAGAGAAGTGGGGAATATAGTAAATTAGCTGAATGATAAAATAGGAAGTTATAGGAAGTAATACCAAAAATCCATATTGTACAGAAGTTGGAGAAAAGACCAGAGATATTTGAAAAGATATAAATGAGTGATAAAATATAAAGCCTGTAATTCATTATATTCATTATCATTGCAGTGATATCTATCCCTATAAGAATTAGGAGTATATATTACTGCAATAATAATGAGTGAAATTATCTACAGGTTTTCATATCCTGTCACCCAAATATAAATACTCTATCCATATCTACAAACACCAATTTCAATTTATCTCCTAACAATTTGCCTGTACCTCAGAACAAACCAGAATTCTCAGACTATTCGAATAATATAATATTAACATTTTGAATACTAAAGAGAAAATTAATTTATTAAACTATTTTTATACAAGCACATAATTCGCTTATTTGACATATTTACTCAAATTAATAAAAAAGCACTTGGCTTAATATAAAATAATGCAGTATCTAATAAAGCAATTTTTTTTATAATAAAACTATAAGTTCTTAATACATAAATAGAATTCTTAATATAACATTTATAAAAAATATCTATAATAATAAAAAATAACATATCTACTTCGAACACAAGTAACTCAAAACCAAGTAACCTTAATTCTGTAAAACAAGCCTATCTATCACAAATATATGCATCTATTATTTTGAAAGTCGCCACCTACTGTTAATTTCCAGCACTATATATTTCACGTTAATATATTGTACAGCAACTATCATGTTTTAAAGTTAATTTTTTATCATAAAATAATAAAAATAAGTATATAAATTTACCTGCAGTAGCCAAATATGGCGTAAACCCCGTCAATTTGTACAATTATGTGAAAATTCCAATTACAGCATATAAATTCATCTCCTTATCTCCAAATCAACTGTTCACCCTGCACTTTTTAGAATATTAATTTTTAGTCCAGGAAATACAATCCTAAATCTTTTATCTCTATAATAATTAAGGTTCATACCATAGAATTAAATAGTTAAATAATTGCTCTCAAAACAATAAACAAACCTACCACAAAACACAAAAGTTATTATTTTGAAAATTCCGGCCTAGCAATAATTTCCAGTCAACTCTGCACACATAGTAATAATTACTCATTGTTCGAGACTAGACATGAAGTCACAATTAGGTTTTGAAATCACTTTCTCAGCTTAATATACCAAAATTAGCATATACATTTATGCACAGGTAACTGAAATCCTAGTAGAATCTCATTACTTCAAATGCTTACACTACGACTTCTACTAAATTTATCACATTATCATTAAATCAATCGCAAAGCTCTGCTCTTTTTAAAACATTAATTTATGATTTTAGAATGACTTATATCATTTCGGAATTAACATAAATTCAAAGCGAAGCATAGCATTTTACTTTTTTAGATTTCACAAACTTTTATATTTGCCACAGTAACAAAAATATCTAGCCCAACTTTTCTTAGCAGTAGTGAAGATTTTTAGCATAAGAATAGGGCAACATCCTACTGACGTTGGCGACGATTTTGAAAATCCATTATGATAATATAAAAGAGTGAAGTACAGGTACTTGAACAATTTTTTTTTTTAATCAATGAAAAACTTCAGTCGATAAGTGCAACTTTGTGAAAAAAGGATATCTGTATCTTTATTTCTTGTCAATAGATAATCTTGATCGGTTAAACAATTTTCGCTAGTTAAATTTTATCTCTGATATTAAACTACCATAACACGTTTTATTAACTTGAATAATAAATACCTTTAATTTGGTTAAACTATTTTTTACTAATTAAAATTTATTCCCAGCTCCATTTCGACAACTGATTATGGAGCTTGAGAGACCCATAGTCTTTTATCCTACCACTAATGAAACTCAGTGTTGAAATTTTATTTTGATGCAAATTTTAATTTGACGTACAACATAAATATATGCTGGAATGGTATTTAACTGGCAGATTTTTTTTTTATAAAAAAGTTTTATATAAAGAAGCTTTAAAGAAAAAAAATCTCCCAATACTGATATTTACTATTTGAATATGAACCTATTTTATGTAACTAAGTACGTGCGGAATATAATAAGTGCAATGTATTTGTTACTTTCTTTTAATACAAATTCCATATGGTCTTCTTTTTCAGAAACCCAATATTCGGAAAAAATGCCATTTCCGACAGGAAACCTCTTCAAACTAACAGGGTTTACACGATTTTGAAATACTATAACATATCTATGACCATTATGCTCAAATTCCTGTGCATATTGTTCTGCTATGTGTATGTCGGGTGTTGAATAAACACCATATCCATAAGCAAAACGTTTTCCCTTGCTCAATAAGTAACCATCCTCGGAAATTGATTTTGCGTTATTCTTAGCCGTACCATGGTATGATATTGGCCAGTCTTCATTATCGATACCAAGCCATTTATTATCACCATTATCATATTTTCCAATAACTTTCAAAGCGATACGTTTCCATCCATATGGCCGTTTATATTGTACATGACCTCGCATAGATGTCACACCTACATCATTAATGTTTGTAAAATCACGATCATATTGTGGATCTAAATCATTCAAATTCAAATAACAAATTACACTTTCGCCCCCTCTGCAACCGCGAAGAAATAAAACTAAAAGTAAAGTATTTTCTTTTTGAATATTATAGTCGGCAAGAGTTTTGTCATTCTCCAATAATTTACCGGAAAAAATTAATCTTTGTTGATCCATTGGAATTTTCAATCTATCTTGAATTTTCTGCTTTACAGTATCAATTGTATCGTCTTTTTTACATTCTAAGATTATATTTTCGTCATTAAGTGTTTTCACATTAATAACTATATAATCTTCGCTCAGATTACTACCAACCAAATTGACTTGATGAAAAGAGTTCAAATCAAGTGGCTTAAAAATTGCCGAATTAGTATTACCATGGGCTTGTCTTTCACGAAATTCTTTTTCTGATATATACTTGTGGGTTCCCAACACGGCCGTAAAGGCCGCATTAACAAGGTCAATATTATTAGAATTTGACATGGCAGATTTTTAGAGTGGATAGAGATTGGTCTTGAATACTGCAAGTTTGTAATAACGATTGATTTAGATAAAAATAGGAACAATGGACTTTCTTTTTTAGCAGGATCTACATAATACGCGCATAAAATCTATGGCTTATTTCATATATATCAACTTTTTTGCATAGAATAGACTTATAATATCCTGAACTAAGTATTAGCAAAACTTCGCTTCCACTCATACACTAGAGATGCAGTAGAAACTGTTACAGCTTAAGCTGTAACTTGTTTATATTTTTATCGTAACTAGTTACGGCATAGGACGTAATGTTTCTACTACATCTCTACCAGTCACACGATATGTCACAATGCAAAAATTTTTAATTGTGGGACAAACCAAAAGCATTGCATGCATATTTATAACTATTATTTGATGCACCTAGCTATTAGAGCCAGATATTAAACTTTATTGAGCGATTTTTAATAGATAAGATGGCAGTGCAATTGATGCACAAACTGATACGGGTTATACTCTCAAACATAGCAACTAAATGGCGCAGGATATCTCAATTTTCGCATCAGTCGGCGGTCTCCCGCACTGCAAAAAGCAGGTCGACTTTAATATGAAGTTTCAAGCTAGCACCAAATAGCAGGATTCTGCATTGGTTGGAAGGTTCAAGCGCGAACCTTGCTCGCTCTTCGCAGTTGTTAACGCGGAGATCCGTTGCAACAGCACCTGTTCTTCCTTAATCGAATCCTGTTAACAATGGAACCATTATTAGTAACTACAAATCAACTGATTACAATTATACTCATGTGCGCTATTATACGATGATAAGGTTATCAGTCTCCTTGCGCTTAATGATTATCCATATTGGGATTCCTAGCAATCCGGTTTGTGTTGCTTCAACCAAGATTGCAGATCGGCCACAGGCATATACCTTGCATTAAACCTAGCTGCCGCACCAGAAATTTCACGGTAGATTCTCGATTTTGATTGACTAAGAGCAACGAACAAAAAATTAGACTGGAATTATCAGAATTTTACTAATGAAATCACAGCCACCCATTAATCGAAAATTGGTCAATTTTACCATTGTGTGTGTTTATCTTCCAATAAAAAAAAATTTTTTTTGAATAAGAAAGTCTGTTCTGGCCGGAAATTAATATGAGGGGTATGAGGATAACTATTACCCCAAAACTTTCGAAAGTCACGTGATGCAGATCGTTAATCATACATGCAGCATAGCAGTCTTTTAATTTGATTGGATGATCGACCGAAATATAGTACTGCCTATTAGCGCAACGTTTAGCAGCCACAAAAATGGATTGTTAGCCACGAATACGAATTGTTAAAACACAAAAATGTTAAAGAACTCGTCTCATTTTATAAATTGATTCGGAAGCTAGATGAGAGGTATGTTTAAACGTTTAAGTTTAGCTTATAAGTATACTAGTGTTGTGGGGCGCCGCTGGCGTCCTTTTCAAAAGATACAAAGTGCCCATAACAAACGAAGCTCGATTTTTTAAAATTCCGCTACAGAACTAACTATTCAGTAATGATGAAAAGATGAATTATTTTGTATTAGATTATGTAATTTCTATCCTGAATTACTATAAAAAATTCTGTTACAACACTACTCGACGGAGATTATTGTGGTTTCTATCATGAATTACTGTTAAAATTCTCATACAAAACTTGCGCGCTATTCTAATAATCACAATACGGGGTTAGGTTGAGTTAATTCGCGTTGTATTATTATGTTTCTATCTTGTGTTACTGTTAAAAAACTTATTATTCTGGTGTTACACAGTATGTGACTTACTAATGCATGTTATTAACGTTATCCCACATCTCATTTAATCTAATTTCAAAGATACAAAATGCCATAACGAACAAAACTCGATTTTTTAAATTCTGCTACAGAACTATTCCAGTAACTACGAAAAGGTCAATTATTTTGTATTAGAATTATGTAATTTCTATCGTGAATTACTATAAAAAATTCTGATACAAACCTACTCGATGGATAATACATTTTAAGGTTGAGTTTGATTAAATTATTGTGGTTTCTATCATGAATTACTGTTAAAAATTCTCATACAAAACTTGCGTGCTATCCTAATAATCACTATATGGGTTAGGATTGAGTTAGTTCACGTTGGATTATTATGTTTTCTGTTACAAACCTTACTATTCTGGAGATACACAGTATTTGACTCACTAATACAGGTTATTAACATTATCCACATCTCAGTAATCCAATTCAAAGATACAAAATGCCCATAACAAATGAAACATGATTTTTCAAAAGAAAAACAAATCAATTGACAACTGATTCATTATTAAAAAAATTCAATTAACTTTTTCCATTTTTGATTTGCTATATCCAAAAAGCATAATTAGTATGTGGAAAAATTTATCAGTTATGACGATACTATTTAATATTAAATAATCATTTGCATAATTAATGTGTAATTTAAAAGTTTAAAATTCATTTACACACTCATACTTACCAAGCAAACAATTAAATATGATGCTATATGATATAAGGTCATTAATGCTAATGATATAATCAATATTGTGAATTTTTCATGTGACCATTTATGCCATCTAATTTTTACACATGCAAAATAACTGGCAAATATGTATAGGACACTTGTGACATGATGATAATTTTATTATAAGAGGAATAAATTAATTAAACTCAGCAATTTAGGCTGTCTTTTACTTGTGAAAACTTTTCTTTGTAATTTTTACTAATAAAAACTCTGACTAATATACAGGCTAATAACATGAAGTTGAGTTATAAGCTTATAAATTTTGTAGGAAGGTCAAAATGAAGTAAAATGCTGTCAAACCTCCCAAAACTGATTCTGTCAAAATCAATAACCCATCAAATCTGATAAAAATTGATCATCCAAGTTGGTTTCTGATATATAAATCTAATAGTTTATAATGGTTTCAAATTAATAAACTCTCAATTCTGATACAAATCCTGTCTATCATGCATATCAGTTTGAGAGGTTCAACAGAAGTAATATTGTAACTGAATAATGAACAATTGTTAAATAAAATTAAAGATCAGTTTTATGTTAGAGCAAGTACTAAAAATGGTTGATAATTTTTTACAAAAATTATATATCACACCTATGTTGTTCAATACCAGTAATATAAAATTTGCATAATACGCAAATCAAAATAAAAACAAAAAGTAAATTTTAATTAATATTAGGGTTAAAGTTAAGGCCTGGAATGGAGCAGGGGCATAGGTTATACCAAAATTTCATGAAGAATTTTTTTGTTAGAGCCTCAAAGATGATTTCATAAATGAATTTTTGCATTATAGTCATTTTTTAAAAAATATCTAAAAAATTTGTATTACACCTGATTTTCATATTATACTGCAGTCATAATAAAAATTATAGTAGTATTGATTACCAATTGTGTGATTTAACAATGCTGATTTTTTATTAGTATTAACAGTTAAGAATATTTATTTTGTATTTTTTTTACTTTTTATTTTATTTTATTTTTTTTTTGATTTGTAATATGTTGAGATTCTTTTTTAATAACATTTTGGCTGTTCAAGATTTTGTTCATAACAAGATTATAGTTTTAGTTAAGTTAAATTATTGAGATTTTATAGTAAAGGCAGTAAATATAGTAAAAATTCAGCAAGTATTAAATTTAGTTACTATCTTTATGCATATAAATTATTTATTTGTGACAATTTAGTTAAAGTTTAAAATTTTGATTAACCAATAAAATTTTTATAATTTTATAAGATAATTTACAAAAATTGACTAATCATAATAAAAACCTACTCTGCTATTGTATAGAAATAGGGTATAAAATAGACTGGACCAGATTGGGCTTTCCTAGACTTAAAACAGATCCCAAAAATTTTTTAGAACTATAAACAAATTGGGCCATGCCTTATTTAAATTGGGCTCAAGTTAACAAAAAGTCCACTTAACAGACGAGGCAGAACTAGTGAATTGACCTGTCTAAAAAATCTTCACCCAGGTCACCCGACGGGTGGAACAATATGTCACCCAGATGGAAACGGGTTAGTCCAAAAAAAGGCACCACCTGGGTCACCCGACAGGTGACCCATTAGGTGACCCGACAGGTGACCCATCAGGTGACCCACCAGGTCACCTGGGTCAGGAATGATGATTTTATACAGCAACAAACCATTAATTATGCATGCAACAAAAGTAAATTATATGCCTTTATGCATATACATTTTTATAATAATGCGCTATTCTGCATCCAAAATTCATATTTTATGCACGATTATGCTAAGTTTTGCAAAATTTTAGTAAGTTTTAGTATGGACCCGCATCTGGAATACTTTGAAATTCCTCAAATTTATTTTCTCAACCAGTAATTTGATTCAGGTGGGTGTAATATATAGTTGATAGTAGAATTAATTTTACAAATTAATACAGTTACGGCTAATAATACCTGACGAATGATTCGCCATTCGTCATTGATGAATGACGAAACATTTCGTCAAAGCATTTCTGATTGACGAATTGACGAATGACGAATCCTGTGACTATTGACGAAATATATGACTATTGATTTTTTATGAAAGAAATAAAAATTTTAAATTATTAGAACTCATTTAAAGAGTTTATTTTTAGGTTTGTACTAGAAATATGTCTCATTTAAGTTATGCCTAGCATAAATTTCACAATTCACATGAATTATAAGGTAAATTTAGTATGAGAAACTTACTTTATTAGTTTAAAGATATCTAATACTTATATTGGAAATAAGCTGAATTCAGTAGCGGCATTTTTCTAGGTTTCAGTAGTATGCTTGAATTATTGTTATTAAATCATATTATTCTTGGCATATGATCTGTATGCAAGAGTTGAGAATTCTAAATCCTTCACTTTATTAAGATCGATAATTTAAGCAATTTGTTTCTAATGTGCTGCTATTTTATGCATTATCTCTATGTATAGATTGAGATTCTTAAATTTTTTGCACCGCATTTATGTACATATATACATACATACGTATTCACGATTTACTTTTTATGTGATGATATAATCTTGTGTGAGGTAAAATATCTAGTTGAACATATTTATAATACTTATTATATTGTGCAGATCGCCTTTAAAATAAATTTCTTCAACGAATAATTAGAATTAAAAAAAATGCAGTGTAATGAACTATGCCTTGTTATATAAATACTTTTGAAAAGAAGGTAGACAGTTATAAATTTGTATAAATGAAAATTTGAGTGATTTAATAAAATCTAATTTCCTTGAATTTTAAAATATGCATATACGTATAGTACATATGAAATTTGTAACAATACGTATAATTAACATGCAACAGCTGTACCTTATATATCATAACTGGGGAATATTGGATTACTATTGTTTGGAACTCGATTGTTGAGGTTATGTAATAGAATTGTAATCAGGTGATATATGATGTAATTTATTAGTTTAATCAGTAGAGTTTATTTAATATGTGCATTAAATATGTAATCAGAGTCAACTAAATATAAATAGAATGAATTAGTAAGCCAAAGGTTCTCTTGCTTGTAAGCGAAAGAAATAATAATGAGTAAAATACAAACCTTATATAAACTTGAATGGGTTATGGGTCAATAATGAAAAGTAACTATTACTTTAAATTAAAGAACTAGTGTAATGAAAGCATAAAGAAATATTTATCTACTTATGCAGTTAAACATTAATAATGCTAGTAATAAATTATCTTTTTATACCCAAATAATTAAGACAAGTTAAAGCTAGATTACAAATGGGCATAATCATATGTTAAACGACTAAAATTTAGTAAGTTTTTTTTTTATTTGGATTAGACAGAGTTAAGCATAATAAAATTTAGTTATCTCTATTTTTTTTGTATATAACGATAAGCTTCTATGCTGTAAATCTTAAATACCAGTATCAACACAATTACATAACGATAAAAAATCTAATACATTGTATGACAAATAAAAAAATTGTATAAATTTGTTTACACACAATTGTTTTTTTTAAAAAAAAAACAATATTGATACACGATGAAAAGCAGTAAACGAAAGTCTAAAGTAGTCAAGTCTTTATCACTTACTTCAAAAAAACAAAAATTACCAAGCTCTTCAACTTTACCTGCAAATACTTCTGAACCAAATATGTTAAATGAAAACTCTATATCTGAATTAAATACATCAAATGAAACAAGCTTTGGAGGTCGTCAACCAGCACCTGTATGGGAGTTTTTTTATCGAAAGCGAACTAATTCAGCTGGCCATTTTTCAGCTAAATGCAAATTTTGTCTAACTGAGTGGGAAAGAGGTGAACCAGCAAGACTTGAGGCACATCTTGCGCTAGAGTGTTCTAAAGTAGAAGATCAAGTTCGGCAAATATATTTACTTTGTGTAGCTCATCGTGATGGTGTTACAGAAGAAACACAATCTAGAAATTTAATAGCTAATACTAAAAAACAAAGCAATAAGCAGTCTAGTATTTCAAATTATTTTTCACAAAAATTAGATAGTTTACCAGAAGGGCGTATAAATTCTATAAATAGCTCATTATTAAAGGCTTTTGTAGTATGTGGCATTCCATTCTCTGTTATAGACAATCCATTTTTTATTGATTTTCTTCAGAATTTATATCCAAATTATAAGCCACAATCAAGTGAAATATTATCTGGGCAATTATTGGATCAAGAATGTTCAAAAGTTATAGTCAAACGTGAAAATATTTTTCATGAATTAGATAATCATACTTTAGGTATAATTTTAGTAATATATATTTAAAATTTATTTATTATTATATTTAATAACAAATTTTATTATTTGTAGCACTAGATGGGTGGACTTTACCCAATGGGAATTCAATTTATAGCTTTATGATTTTAACTCCTATGCATCATAAGTACCTATACTCTTTATCCGATTTTTCTGCAAATTCGCATACAGCTGAATTTCTTGTAGACAAAATTGAATTGGTTTTGAATGAGATTGGATGTAGTAAATTTTCAGCAATTGTAACTGATAACGCTAGTAATATGAAACTTGCTCGACAAATAATTTATAAAAGGCATCCAAAAATTTTAAATTTAAATTGTGTTGCGCACTGTGTAAATCTTATATCTAAGGATATTCTTAGTAAGTACTATATATTATAAAATATATGAAATATGAATATATTTAATATATATATATTAAAATTTTATTATTTATATTTAGAACATGCACTTAGCTCACATTTAATAAGAGATTGTAGTCAAATTGTAAATTACTTTAAAAAATCTCATCAACCTAATGCATATTTACAAGAAGCAATTCATAACTTACAAATTCCTGGTGGTGGGCTGAAAAAGTTTGTCGATACCAGATGGGTTACTGCATATGAACATGTTTTATCTGTTAGTAGACTTGAACGTGCTTTTATTAAGGCAAATAATTCTTCATAATTATTTATATTAATTTTATTTAAATATTAATTAATTAAATTTAAATTATTAGATTATGAATGATAATCCAGAACTAATTACAAATCGCGAAGTGAAACGAATTTTAAGACGATCATTTTTTTTTTCAGATCTTAAAATCTTAATTAAAATTTTAGCTCCAATTTATATAACAGTTATGAACTTAGAATCCTAGTCAACAACTTTAGCAGATTGTTTTATGCAATTCATTTTTCTGGCAGCTGCAATTAAAAAAGTTCCAAGATTTAGAATTAGTTGATTTAAAAATTACTGTATGCAGACTTTTAATAAAAGATTGAACGATTTTAATTCAGATAATTATTTATTAGCATATTTTTTGCACCCAGGATATCGTGGTAAGTTTATATACTTTTAAAGTTTAATTAAATTAACATTATATTTATACAATTTATTTATTAGTTGCTGGTTTACTTGAACGACAGTTTCAATCAATTGCCAAAACAGCAATTAATATTTGGAAAGATGAAGGTCATGATAAATATGAATATGCAATTTTAGTTGCACATATTAGACAATTTAAAGAAAAGAAAAATGGATTTGATTTACCATATAGCTTTGAAGCTGATACCCCTTTATTATGGTGGATGACAAACTTTACCGGTGCTAAATCAATTGGACATCTTGCAATTAAAATTTTTTCAATAACACCTCATTCTGCAGACTGTGAAAGAACATTTTCAGCTTTAGGCTGGTTATATGGAAAACAACGACAATGACTTTCACTTACTCGAATTCAGGCAATGGCACAAATCCGATCCTTTTATATCTCCAATATTCAAAAAGAATTGGCTTTTTATGGAAAAGTGTTACCTGTTAATAATTTACAAGAATTAGTAGCAACGTCAACTTTTTTAACTGAATTTGATGATTATGATCCGATTGAACATTCAGAAACTGAAACAGAAATCGAACAAAATTTAGAAAGCATTAATTTTCTTAATATTGAAAGTATGGTAAACTTAAATCATAATGCATTTCAAGATGATGAATCAGATAGTGAAAGTGAAGGATCACAAATTAGTAGTAACGAGGAGAATTATGAATATGATGATGAACCAATGATTAGTAATAACGAAGGGCAGTGTTTATTTGATTTTGATCCAACAGATTTAGTAACAGATTTGGTAAATGTATGGGAGAATAGTGATACTGAAAATATCGAAGATATGTTAAATATGGAAATGTGTATGGATGATAATTTGGATGATATTTTAGATGAAGATGGTGAAAGAGATATAGATTCTGATCCGGAAGCAAATAGTGAAAATTTGCCTATTGCACTTAGAAAGGCACGTCGTGAATTTTGTAGAAGTTAGAATACATATTAGCTAGATCATTAAGATGTAATTAGGAATATTTGATGTTTAATAAAACAAACGTGCTTAAAATATATCTAATATGGTTTTTAATTTATTTTAAGGGCCAATTATGTTTACTTAAATATATGCTTATTTATTCGTTTATTAAAATTAATAGCACCAATAAAATAAGATTTTTTTTCTTTTGAATACGGCAATAAAGTTTTATTAGTATAAAAAAATCTATTACGCATCAATTAAAATTATAATTTATATAAACTGTTGAAACTTTAAATATAAATTTGAAAAAAAAACTTAATATTTAGCTATAAAGAAGTAAACTACTGCATTGCGCCCAAAATAACGCGTTATTACGCGTTATTACGCGTCAATATAGTAAATTTACTGAATATTTTATTGGTTAAATTGATTCATCAAGAGTTTTATCAATCGTCAGAAGTTTAGTCAATCGTCAGGAGTTTTGTCAATTACCAAGGTTTCGTCAAGCAAGTGTGTTGACGAAACAATTTCGCTATTCAAAAATAGTTTTGTCAGGAATCATTAGTTATGTTTTTTGCTGTAATTGCTGTGAGCAGTAAAGCTGTAAAATGCTATAATGCCGTAATGCAGAAATACTATCTGCTATAATACCATTTATAAAAATTCTGTACTGCATTATGGCTTCCTTTAAATTATGTACTATTAAATATTTTTTGAATTTGACTTCATTGATTTTGTATATGTAATAACTATGAATAAAGAGGTTTGTAGTTCTAAGTTTTATTTTGACTTAAACGTCATGATTTATTTTTTTTTGGCCAATTAGACCATTCTATAAGTCATTGTTTAAGAATGTCTTTAGCGAGATAATTGATCAGAAATGATATAATTGTTAACAGCATTTATGTGAGTGACTGTGGGTTAACCTACCCATTCTCATCCGAGCAGTTACAACTTGACCTGGATCATCCACCCACCCGCAGGTGACCCAGGTGGCACCCACCAGGTCAAAACACTAGGCAGAACTATAGTTGTATTAGTCCTGAAAAAGACCGGTCCTTGACCGGTCCTGAACTGGGGCTGATAAGGACCATGGGACCATTAAAGGACTGGTCCTTGGACCGGTCCTTGTAAACATAATGTGATGGTTGTATCACCCAATCAAATTTCTTGATCAGGTGTAATGTAGATCATATGATGTTTGTTTACATCTGACAGTAAATAATTACATTATTTTTGAGCCAATAAAATCTTATGCATTAAGATTGATGTAATCATTTAAGGACCATTATGGGACTGAAGGACCAGACCGGACCAGGACTATAAATACTATGCTAACGGTACTCTTAGGGACCGGACTGGATGGATGCATCCCTAGGCAGAACACTATTTTAAATTTAGCCAAGCCTGATGTTATATAAATTAGAAGTGCATAAGATTAGAAGCTAGATTTAGTTAGCAATAGTAAACTAAGGACAACAAATTGGACTATGAAATATTACAATAGCAAAAAAGCAAGAGTATTTAAGGAATTATTTAAATAGCTTTTAAGAAATAAGAAAAATCACAGAATTTGAAGATAGAAATTAAAGAATTAATTAAATAATAAATTGTCAATTAATTTAGATAATTAATTAATATGCAAGATCAATCAAATAATTGATCTAAGGTATAGTGCAGGGTAATTGAATTAAATATGCTTGATATGTTAAAAGAGTTTAAAAAAATAATTAAGAGAATAGTGATATGATAGATCATAAAGATGTGCTTATGATTTAAAAATAGTTTAATAAGCAAGTTTTTTTAGAAAATAATTTAAATGTAATTATGTGTTTACTTATAAAGATGTATACACAATGCTACAATAAGTTTGTGAGAATTCAATTTAAAAGCTTTAATTGATAAATATTATCTTTATTTAATTATATTCAAGTGATCGAAATCTGAAAAAAACCTTGAAGAGTGCAAAATAAGTCCTTAAATACATTAAAGTTAATATATAAATAAATTAAAATATTATATTGAAAAATATACATGTTATATAAGCTGACAAAGATAAAATGTTCTAAAGACCAATTGATTTCTTCTACAAGCCTCCTAAAACAACCTATTTTGAATCTTAAATCTATTTGTATAGTATTGTTAGTAGGGTTCCGCAATTTGATTTGATCTTCAAATATTTGAACAAATCAAATTCAAATCAGGGTCAATTTGATTTGATCAAATTCAAATTGACCCAATATTTGATTTGATTTGAATTTGAGGAACCCTAATTGTTAGTCAAAATAATATAGACATTTAGGCATTTAGACAAATTGAATTTAGGCAATTTTGATTTTGTTATTTTTTTAAAAATAACTATTAAAAAATTAATTTAGAAATTTGAACAATTTTGACTAACAACATTGATATGGTATTATACTCTTTTTAAAATAATTAAATGCTTTATATCCATATCTTGCAAGATAAACAAAAATATCTATTTTTCCTTATTCAATTTATACTAAATGTTATACTACTAAAAAAAAAAACTATTCAAATTTCAATTTTATTTCTTTTTGAGATTTTGATTTTTTTTGAATTTCACTTTGGAGCTCTTTTTGTACTTTTCAGTTAACACTACTGTATGTTTACAAAATAAGCAACCACTAAAAGAAGCTAACTTCTTTATTTTTTCAAAATTTTTAAAAAAAATTGTTAGCAGTTCCAATATAAAAAAGTCTAAATTTTACTAAATAAACTTCAAAAGTGTTATTAAGTAGCAAATTTGGTTCCTTGCTCATAAGCTCTAGCAAGTCCAAAAAGAGCATTTAAATTATTAGAAAAGTAGGTAAGAAAAAATGAAAGGATTGCATATTGTAATATAATTTTTGAGCAATCTAGAGAAATAAAGTTCTAGTATCAACTCTTTTAATTAATCTTTTAAATCTGCTATAATAGAAGTTAACAGGTTTTTTAAATTCTTGTTTCAAAATATCTAAATCTCTAAGCTATTTATTTGCTACTATTTGGTACAAAATGTTTTCTTAAATGCAATTTTGTACAATATTTCAATCAGTTTTTACATTATTATAATTATTAATAGTACTAGTTCAATCTTTAGCATTATGCCTTAAAAAGATAGCAAGAATATCTTTTTTTTATCCAAATTCTATTTATTTGCTTGAGCAGTCTATTGAAGTTATCAATTTTTTTTTTTAAGTTGTTAAGAATATCAGCATTAGTAGCATACATGCTACCGAAATTGATTTTTAAAAAATGCCTATTTCAGTTTTCAAAAATAAATTAAAATTTTTTATAAAAAAGAACCAATAAAATTTATATATTTATGTTTCTTATAATTTTATTCTTTCAAAAAAAGCATCAAAAAATTTCAGGTTTTAAGTAAAATAGATCAAAACCAATTTTAAAAAAAACTTTATTTTGGGTTCCAAAACCCAAAATAATTTTGTCATAATGTATAATTGGTAGTTATTATATTGATAAATTATAGAGTAGGAGAGGTATTACTAAGTTGTAATGTGTTACTAGATAGTAAAGCAAAAAGGCTCTAAAAATTACTATAATTTTTAAAATTTTTGTTAAAAGGATTCTTATAAAAACAACAAGTATATACAGCTAAACAAGCAATGCTATGGATAATATCAAGTAATATTACTATAGAAGTGCAGAAGTGAGAATATCTAAAGCTTAAAATAAATTTAAAAATAGTATTTTTATATTGGGTAAATTAAATTGGGTATAAAATATAAAATATTTGTTAAAAGTATTTTAATGATTTTTAAGAGAAGTTACTAATAGGATATTGGGTACAATATACTAATAAAAATTTTGAAAGTTTTGGAAATATGTGTAGTTACTGCATAACAAATATTAAAGAAATTGTCTATTTAATTTAAAAATTAAATTGCATATCAATATAATAATTAAAAAATTAAAATTTTCAAGAGTCAAAAGCTTGAGTTTGTCAGTGGTTTGTCTCAATTGAGTACAGTATAAGTTATCTAATCTAAAGACTTTAAAAAAAACAATAGTTCTGTCTTGTTGTTCAGAAAATTCAACTAGTTTGTTCAATTCTTGTTCAAGATATTTCTGATAGAAAGAAGCTTTCAATCAAAAGTGTTTTCAATATGTATAAATGTTTGTGGAGTTGTAATACCTCTTATAGGTATCAAGTATTACTTCAATTTGGTTTGTTATATCTCAATATTCAATTTACAAAATTTGTTTCATGTTATATATCATATAACTAATAATTTCTCTTTTTTAAAAAAAAATGCTATCACTATGATTTATAAATTTTAATAAGATTTTTTTTAAAGTAAGCTTAGTAGAAAAGATACAGAAACTTCAAAAAAGTATATATTCAAAATTTCAGTTTAAACAGACCAAATTTGAGTGACTTTACTTATTCTATGAAGCCAAATATTTGCTTTTTTTGATTTTAAGTACGGTACAGAATTGAGTAGATGATCTCACAGTTACTACTAATTTGTATCCTATATTTACTTTTTTCAAAATAGTATGTAACTAGAGTGACAATAGACAGTAAACACTTTGTATAACCTCACAAGTTACTGTAATTTATCTAAGTTAGAAAAGCATTTTTATAAAACTTAACAAAAAAGATTTAAACAATTTGCAATTATAAAAAGGCTACAATTAAAGTATATGAAGATACTGATGATTGTTTAATTTTGGTTGTAAATAATTGTATTTTATTTGATATTGAACTTGGAGTTCATATCTATTGCTTTTAAGCATTGTTAATTGGTTCTAATCCCATTACCTAGTAGTCAGATTTGGATGATATATAGCTTATTAGAACCATCTTGATAAGCTAAATTGAATGGTGTTCATTTCATCAATTTTCAATTACTTACTCAAAGGTTATATTCATTTTTATGATTTTGGAGTTAACACTAGATGTCATGGTTGTATTGTATTCAAAAAAAACAATTAGCTTGAGGATTTTGTAGTTTGTACTCTATATATATTAAAATAGATTTAGATAATCATCTTTTAAATAATTGTATAAAAGTAAAAATTCTATACAAAACTTTAAAACAAAAAATAGAAATAATTACATAAAAACTTTGGATTTGCTATTTGTAATGAACAAAAAACAAGCTATATTACTATATACAAGATAAAAAGAATATATTTATTGTAATGAAAATAGGAGATAGAAAACTCTTTACTAGTAATTCTTTTTAAAGAATTAACAGTAATTATAAATCCATTAACTGTACTAATTCAAAATCAAATTGTAAGTATTGTAGTAAAATTATTATATTTATTGTTTGAAGCGTAGTGAGAACTCTATAGTATAGCAATGGACACGATTTTGTGTTTGATTCCAGTTACATGGTAGCCAATCAGCTATAAAGATTGACATGGATCAGCCCGATATTTATTCTTGGCTTTGGACACTAATGGGTATCTGTTTTTCTAGTATAAACTAATTTAAAATTATTATACAGACCAACCTTGTACAAGCTGAAATATTTTATAAAGGACTTTATGCTTCATCAGTTGGAACCTTAAATTATAAAGAAAAGATATTTCAAGAAATTGCAATGGGTTTTACAAAAATTTTATTTGTAATATCTAAAAAACTAATATTAAACAAATATTTTTAATTATTCTTATCTCACTTATATCAAGATCAAAAAGTACAGTTTGCAATTGATAAAGTGCATTGTGTGCTAGCTATGCCAAATTTAGGTATAAATAAAATTAATTTTCATATGAACGTAAATATATAAGCAATTTTTTATATATAAAATATCTATATGTTATAAAATATCTAAGAAATTGTATAAACAACTAATAAATGAGACTTGGATGTATTTTTTGAAAAGATAGCTTTAGAGAAAAAAGATTAAGTATTAAAAAGGTGGAATTTGGAATAATACAAATAATGATTGCAACAATAGCATTTGGTATAGGATTAATACCCTAATGTGTGTATAGTAATTTATTATATTTTTCCAATGAATATTAGTATTATTTTAACAGTAAATTAAGAAAAAAAATTTTTTAACTAACTTTAGTTTTTGCAAATTTAGCTTAGCAATCTTGATGTGCTGGTCAAGATGGTCTTCTTGCTAAATTATTATTTTTTATACTTTAAGTAATTTATAAACTAATTCCTGCATAATTGCAAAAAACAAGTACCAGTAATAATATATAAAAAAACATAAATTTATTTTTATATTAATTTATACATACTTTAGTCTTACTGAGAAAATGATCTCAAAGCATATATATACCAACAATATCTACAACAAGAACAAAGAAAGTTATTTGAAATGATATTCTTTTGTAATACTAAATATGAATACTAAATACAAACCCTTTGGGACTATTTTAAATGGAACAAAAAATTTACATTAAAGCCTTGTGATCTCTGTGATAACTGCTATGCACAAAAAAAAGAAAATGTGAAGATTGTTAATGCATTATCTGAAGTATTAGAAATGCTAGATATAGTAGAGACTCTTACAACTCAATTTGATCACCAAATTATTCCCAAAGATGTTGTTGCTGTCTTTAGCCATGCTAATACTATTAGAATGCGAGATAAAGGATATAATCAATTAAAATAATTATGAAGACAAAAAAAATAAGTCAAAACTAAACACACAGTCTATAGCTTTTAAACAATTTGGTAGCAAAAGGATTGATAAAACAAGAGCTTCTTCTGCAAAAGCTTAGATCAAATGCTCCTTATCTGGTGTTTAGCACTATAATTGTTGGCTTGGGTGAAGAAGCAAAGTTACGAGCAACTTTGTAAGAATGGCTTTATTGGGTAAAAGGATAATAGAAATAGAAAGTTTTAGATCAAGAATTAAATAATTCTATATATTTAGATAATTAGCAACCATAAATTTGAATAATATTTGTTATATAATTTGATTTAAGCATAAAAAATCAATTTTTTTTTTTATTTATTATCGCTCTATGAATTCGATGAAATACAGTTACAAGCTTTCTATTTTCTTTACAAACTAAAAATTTTTGAATATTACAAAATCCCAAACTCTAATTAAATAACGATAATAAAGTCAAAATCTCAGTTACAAGTTTTACTGAGAGCCAGATAATTATGGATGAAAAATTAAAGTTGACTAGTAAAAAATTGCATCTAAAAAAAAAAAGTAAACCATTTTTACTAAGATTTACGAATCATAATTCTATATGAATATATATATAATTTTAACAAAAATACTTATTCGAATCTCTCGTATCTGGTAGCTTAATAAAGTTTTATACGTAGACTTGTGAGTTTACAACTTTTGTTAAATATAAAAATACATACCTTATAAGAAATTACGATATATTCAAATCAGATAAATTTGGTATTTATATTTTCAGTCTTACCAATTCTGTAAGTATGTTGTATATTTTAAATATTTTTAATTACTATAATGATTCTTATTTAAATACGATACTGTTCTTCAAATTATAAAAACTTAATAATAAAAGATTAAGTATTCTCTGTTTCTTATCCGCAACTATTACGTTTTTTAATGTGTAAAGATATGTTCAATAAAGTAAAAATAGATAAAAAAAATTGATAAATAAATAAAATACTAACACGAGAGTATCAAACTTGGTACGTACAAAGTTGAACAAAACTTCTAAAATTATTCTAAAAAAAAAAAAGAGAGAGAATTATACCTAGTAATATTTTTTGATCGACCAAATAAATACTTTTTAATGAATCGAACATTCTGATGCATGACGGAACACCCCATTTGTATAATTGAGGAAATTAAGCAGATATAGTGGAAAGATGGGTTGAATTGTGAGAAGACGGGTTAGACGTTATGTTGCTATAGCTTTGGTTGCAAAAACAGTTGAGAGTTAGTTTTGAATTGATCAATAAGAAATTTAATAATAGAATATTTGACTTTGGGCAAAATATTTAGACCAAAATTAAATTGACTCATTGTCGATAAAAATATTGAGGTAGTTTACAAATGCGCCGTAATTTGTACTTTATATACATAAATAAATAATAAAAAAAAAAAAAAACAAAAACTACCCTTAACATATTTATTATAGGCGGTTTTGCCGCCTGTATGAACATGTTCTAGTTAAGCTATACAGTAAATAAGTGTAAATATAAATTGTCGTATCTTGAAAATTCTTTGGGAATTCATTGGGACGACCATACCGCATCATTAATCAATTAGAACTGGCGGGAAGAATTAGATCTCATTATTTTGTGACATAAATAATGTACTATTTTAATAGAGTTATTTATTATTTACTATAAAAAAGGGCACGTCGTAATTTTTTAAGAAGAAACTTTTTTGTTTATTTAAATTTTCATTATCATTATTGTTATTAGATTCAACAATGAGACTGTTTTTAAGTTATTTATATTGATTTAGAAAAGTTTACATTCATTTGTTACGATTTTCGTCATGTTTTTTCGACTATTATAATTTCGGGCTGGTAAAAAATTTGATAAGGAATAAATTCACAAACTTTAGTTGAACAAGTAATTAATATATATATATTTATATCTTTCATTGAGTTTAAAATTTTGTGAATCAACTTAAGTGTAACAGATAAAATTGCAGATCAAAACAAAGAATAAAAAAATGATACCGATACAAATGAATTGATGCACTAATTAAATGAGCAGTAACTTTTGAACGACAAACAATCTTTTTATAGGATGATGGCAGCGACGATCGTATTACAAAGACATTCAACCAGGCATATGTTAGGGCTAAATTAGACATATCACTACATAGGCTATAACAACTTTTTACGAAGCCAAACGCTATTTAGATTCGTGGAGAAAACTCTGCAAAAAACTTTTGTAGTTTTAATTCGCTCATTATAACGAAATTTAACTTAATTAGTAGTTGACTATAAATAGTATACATATGAGTTCAAACCAGTTAGAAGGAATTTCTATTCCAATAATAAGCTATCAACATGATAGTGATCGACTAAATGGTAAGTGCAAAAAAAAAAAAAGTAAACAAACTCAAATTCAGATTACAAGGGATAAAATAATAACACATTATGTAATAAAATTCAAGATTTAATCTAGCTCTGAAAGACTTAAAAGAGTATGATTACTTGAAATTTAACGATCTTAATCAGATTGGTCGAGGGGCATTTTCAAATGTATTTTCAGCAGTTTTTCAAGGAAAGAAATATGCTTTGAAACAAGTGCACAGTAAAAATTTACATTTAGGTGATAAAACTATAATTCGTGAGGTAATTTTTTAATTCATTGAGCTTTATCATTATTAAAGGCTAATTAACATTAATCATAAAATAGCTTAAAGTTCTTAATAGAGTTGATCATCCTAATGTCATTAAATTTTATGGAATTTCGAAAGGTATTGAAAAATATTTTCACTTATAAACTTGAAATGAATTTTCACAAAATCAGAACAAAATAATAATTAAAATAATTTTATTTCTTCAAATCCACAAACGAACGATATTCATATGGTATTACAATTAGCTGACGGTGGAACTCTACGGGATTTTTTAAAAGGAAAGCAACAAGATGGAATTTTTAAAATTTTATGGGTTGACGTCATTCGAATTGCTATGGACATAGCCTCTGGTTTGAACTATATGCATACTAAAGATATTGTTCATCGAGATCTAGTAAGTTTTATATATTTTTATATATAACTTTTTTAACTTATTATATTGAAGTTTATCAGAGTTTTAATTCACAGTTGTAAAATACTATAGCATTCTAAAAATATACTTATACATCAAGGAAAAGCTCTGATTGCAGACTTTGGATTATCAAAATATTCGAATGAAGCTTCCACTTCAAGTTCAGATATACATGGCATGTTTGCTTACATTGAACCACAATGTTTTATTCAACTTGGGAAAAAAGTTGAACGAGGTTATAAATCAGACGTTTATAGTTTAGGTGTATTGTTCTGGGAACTCACAAGTGGAGTCCCTCCTTTCTCAGGTGTTGCCAAATATTCCATAAACATGTTTATCGCGAGAGGTGACAGAGAGAAAATCATTCCAAACACACCACAAGCTTATGTTGATCTTTTTATGAAATGTTGGTCTTCTGATCCAGACAAACGCCCAACATTTGATATAATTTTCGATGATCTTAACAGAATATCCAAAACAGCTGTTGAAATTGAATTTATTACAAATGATATTACTAATACTCAATTGACATCTCCATTAATTAGCCCAATTGTTGAAAGAGATCAAAATCTTGAATTTTTTGAAGAGGATAATGTTTTTGAAGATTTAATAAGTGATAGTAGAAGTAAGAGTAGAAGTAGAATTGGCACAATTGTTGAAAGAGATCAAAATCTTGAACTTATTAAAGAGGATAATGATTTTGGAAATTTAATAAGTGATAGTAGAAGTAGATCTTTAAATAATTATTTGCTCGAAGATTTATGGAAAGAATTTTCAAAATTAACGAATATTGGATATGAATTTTCACAAATTTCAGAAAAGATAAAAGAAATTATAAAAAATCAAAATCAAGAAGATGATAAGATATTTACTATTCTTAATGCAATACCAAATCTCAGTTTAAATTTTCAATGTTTATTTGGATTTTTTTATTTGATGGGAATTGGAACTGATGCGTATCCTGATTCTGCATTCGAAAATTTTAAAAAGGTAGCACATGGAAACAATGCAATAGGAAAATTTTATCTTGCTGAATGTTTTAGAAATGGTTATGGAACTAAAATGGATTTAAAAAAGGTAGTATTTTACCATGAAAAAGCAAGTGAAGAATGTGCAAGATCTGTTAATAGTTTGGGACTTTGTTATTTGAATGGAAATGGAGTTAAAAAGAATAAACAAAAGGCATTTGAATGCTTTCGAAAATCGTATGAAAATGGCTGTATTTCGGCATGCAATAATCTAGGAAGTTGTTATGAGCTTGGAATATTTACAGGAAAAAATAAAGAAGAAGCATTCAAGCATTATAAAATAGCAGCTGACTGCAATATTCCATCTGGACAAGGTAACGTTGCAAGATGTTATAAAAAGGGAATAGGTGTGGCGAAAGATATAGGATTGGCAAAAGAATGGTATAAAAAAGCAGCAGATAATGGACACAAGTATTCTGAAGATAAATTAAATAAATTGGATAATTATAAAAAGAATCACCATTTTTTTCGATTTATAAGGTAATTATTAATAAATTATTATCAGATGATTCCATAAATCAGCATTTTTATAACATTATTAATAATACTAAAGTTTTAGGCGAAAATGAACTTAAAAGTTACGAAGTAAACATCATAATAATTATTCCATGGAATAAGCAATAAATTTCACAACTTATTTATGTGCTGCAAAAAATTAAGCAAATAGTTCAGAGCATTTATACTAGTAAATTTTTATGACAAAAATCATAAGATATTAAAAAAAACATATGATATTATTGTTAATTATTCAATATCATAACGTTACATTTAGTCTATTTTTATATTATCGCTTCTTTATGTAGGAGAAATGCAAATCTTGTGAATACTACGTTGATACTGTATGTGATTTTAGTGTTTAAAAGACTTAGCCTTTTTTAAATGCCAATGGCATTAAAATTTGATGTAATAAGCCGTGATAGACCGTTGTTTGAGAATTAGATTCGACACTTCGAGTTCAACTAGTAGATACTAGATGTAAATCTCAAATAATTATGTCAAATAAAAACTGCTGTAAAAGGAATTGTGATATTTCAATCAACTGAATCGGTTTTATATGTTAACCGGGTTTAACATATGAAAAATACAACCGGCTCCAAACCCTATTACCAGCCTCAATCTGTCATTATCGTTAATGTTAATAATATGTAATCAATTCATAAAACTGTAAAAAAAAAGTGTTATCCAACAAATATTCTAGAGATATAAAGTTATTTATGACATAATTAACATTAGATATAAAGTTATTGATGACATAATTAACGTTAGATATAAAGTTATTGATGGTAATTAATATTTAGTGTCAGGGAAATTTGTGTTTATCCGACATGTCTTATGTGAACAACGAACGATTTTCGTGTAAGTTATTCGGCAACCTCCTAATACAATACACAAATTTTCATCACCTCTTAAGAGGTGAATGAAAATTTGTATTTGTATTAGAAGGAGGCCGAATAAGCTACACAAAAATCGTTTGTTGTTTACGTCAGACATTTCGGATAAAACGTATTATTGGTCAAATTGTGGCTGATAATTGCTGATTTCTTCACAGCAGATACCGCATTATGTCGTGACCAGTGTTTAAATGTTCTCTTATTTGAGAACATTTTGTACTAATAAAATGCTCTCAAAATATTATTAGTATTTATAACTATTAGTTTTTTTTTACATATTTGAAAAAAAGATTTATAGTTGCAAAAATTTAAATAAGTATATTATACGATCAATTCAACCAATTTAAATGTTTTAAGTACTATTAAAATCAAAAAGCCTTTGTCTATAACTTACTTAAAAGTCCAAGATAGGTTTATATAATCCCTATAAGAAACATGTACCATATAGGCACGGGATGGAATCAGATAGGCATGGGTCATTTTGGCACGGGCAAGGTCTGGATTTGTACAGGTATGGCCCAAGTTGGTTCAGATTCAGTGGACCATAAGGGACTGTGTGCCCATGCCAATTGGACCGTAAATGGCTCAGGTTTTGCAGCAGTTTACTAGTTGAATCAGCACGGGATTTGGCACAAGTAATGAATGTAAATTCATGTGCCACCACGATAATGAAGTGGATTAACTATTAAAACATAAATTTACATAGGTAATCAATATAAGATTAACAAGCTAACTGCATATAAGCAAAATTTTGTAAGGAATGTTTTTTGTTAAGACACACAGGGAAACTTCATTAGTAAAATCATGAGATATTGCTCTTTTTTTAAAAAAATCCTTTACTGATCTTTCGCTCTCCACGAAACAAGCCAACACATGTGTAATGTACACATTTGTGTCATCTGAATGTGCCATTTTATATGACGTGATATTACGTGCCACCCTTTGCAGCAATGTCCATGCCATTATTACCGTGCCATTCTGTAAAATGTTCTTGCATATGCTACAAGATCCGTGCCATTTCGAGCATTCCCGACACCAACCTGTACCACCACCTGTACAACTTGTCTTATAGGAAATAAAAATACATGCATATTTAAGAAATAAAATTCTATATAATGAGAACATTAAAATTTTTTGAGAATATTAATACTCTAAATTTAGTTCATTTGAGAACATAATTTTGATTTTGAATTTTAAACACTGGTCGTTACCTTCAGCCACATTATAAAAACAGTATCCTAGTGAATAATCAGTTATTATCCACAATATGACCAACAACAAGTACTTATCATTTGGGTCTAACCCTTATCTAAATATATACAATACTATCATTATATGTAAATGCAACTTTGTTTATTTTTCAATTTACCATCTATTTTCAAAAAATTTTCAGAGTAATGATTTAATTAAGGTAATTGCAAGCTACAGCACATATAAAATTTATGAAAATCTATATGCTTTATGAAAAATATAGTGTGCACTTCTAAGCTGACATCTGTATCCTTATAATATAATTAGTATTCTTTATTATAACAAAAACCTTTTTTTATTTCATATTTTTATAATATCAATAATTTTTCTTTTTATGCCAAAAACCTTTGAAGTATCTTAATTTGAAAATAGCATTTTGAGACTATCAATGAAATCAAACTCAAACTTTGCTTGGTTGGCATTCATGTTATTATCTGCATAAACTCAACACTAAGATTCTTAAGCCAAATATAATAGCTAAACATATAACATTTTATTGAATATAAATAGAATTGTTATAAACAATTTAAAAGAACTAAACTAAATTCGTTTTCAAGACATGCTCGAACCCAATTATTGCTTAGAGGTTTTTTATATATTTCAATATAGTCTCTTGATAATGACTAAATGGTATTTAAATTTTATTTAGAACATGTAAAAATGCTAATTTTTCACATTATTCTAATTTTCTAACTAAATATTATTTTAAGGGTTGATTATAAAATATTGATTATAGTTCTGAGATAACATGCAATTTTGATGTAATTATATAAATTAATTAGTTTGATACTACTATTTACATTTATGCCAAAGTTTCTGATATGCTTAGGTATTTTAGTTCTGTTAAAATTTGATAATCTTCTCATTTTTTTAAAACTTTCAGAATTCTTCTGTTGACCATTTTTCTGAATCTTTATTCCAAAATAGTTTTATCAGATTCATATAACATTGTAAAACTTTGCTATTAATTGACAGTTGTACAGATATTCATTTGACTTATAATTAATGATACCTGACGCAGTTATTTTGCAATAACGAAAGGTTTCATCAAATTTGCATCTGATGAAAAATCCTTGACAATTGATGAAACGTTTGACACTTGATGAAACCCTTGATGCTTGACAAAACCTTGACGATTGATGAAACCCTTGATAATTGATGAAACACATGACGATTAATGAAACTCCTAATACAACCCTGACTATTGATGAAACTAACACCCTAGCTTTTCAACACAAAAAATTTTTCACAGCCTGTAATTTTAACTGATTGAATTTTAAAATCAGGTGTAATGCAAAAATTTTTTACAAAAAACAGATAGCTCTAAATTTTTATTAGAAAACCATCTATTGTGTCCTAATTAAAAATATTTCTCATGAATTTTACTAATAGCCACAATGGTCACTATATTTTTCTTAATTTTATATATAAGAAAACAAACTATATTTGTTTTAATTATTACATTACACTTGATCCTAAATTTTGATTGACCAAATTTACAGAATTACAGAGTGATCATTTTTTGAGGGAGCTCTATATAAGATTATGAAGCTCTTGATGAAGCCCTTTCAATTGAAGAAGCTTTTACATTGATCTAAACAGATTGCTATAGTTCACCAAATTTTGGGTCAGAAAACATCAGAGTGCATCTGAACTATGGTCAGCTAGATCAGAATCGATCGATTCTGCCCCAAGATCATAAAAAATTTTACTAATGAAATCATATCTATTAATTAAGTAATTTGCTGTAGAATCTGCTAAAAGCTATAGCTAATTGCTGTCCTTGATCTGGTGCATATGGCTAGGAATTATAGTGATATTTCTGTAAAATTCGCGTAAGATCGATTGTCCAAGCACATGATTTTTTGAATTATCAATAATAATGCTAATGCTATGAACATATCATTTCATTTGCAGACTAAAACCATGTCTCAAATATCTTTAATTCATACTGAGGTTAAATCACTCGCTAGGTGTTTAATTCACACACAAGAGGTTCATACACTCGCCAAGCAGTGTATAAAATAGCATGATAAAAATCCGGATCTACCGTTTTTTATATTGCATATACCGGTATTTTAAAATTGGGCCAATGCAACAAACGGTGCATTATCCGGAATTTTTTGAAGTAACCGGTGCGTGCATCTATGTGCCCCAATGATCTGATGATCATTTTCTACTAATGCAGGTTTTTTTTTTTTGAACTGGTATTTTTTTATATAACAGGTGCATGTACCGGTAAATTAAATTTCTATTTTAAACACTGTCGCCAAGAGTCTATAACCCACATTGAGGGTACTAGCAGGACCCTAGTTGAGGGTTAAAATCACCCAACTATGCCACAAACTATGCTAAAATAAGAAATACATAATATAACACATAATAATAAAATGCTATACTACTGCCAATTCATAGAACACCTATCAGATATATCTGGATAATTGTTGCAAATCATTAGGCAATATCAGATCGATGTCAAAAAGATAAAAACTGAAAAGATATAATAATGAACAAAAAATTAACTTTACATGGACTAATTTATTTTTGTTGTGAAAGAAATGAATAATAGTCTTATGCTTCATCAAAATCATCATGGGTTTTGTTATTTAATATTGGTTTTGTTATGCATTATGGGTTCATGTATCATATGTTTTATCATGCATCATAGGTTTCATCATGTGTCATAGGTTTTGTTATATGTTATGGGTTTCGTCATTCGTTAATTCATCAATTTGAAGTTGCCTGATGAAATGGTTTCATCATGTATTAATGATGCAGGTTGTGTTATGCATCAGGCATTATTACTTATAATTATATAAAATATCATGGCTTTAGCGTACAATATTTTCCACATGATTCATGCTAGAAAAGTACATAGTTATTGTCTGCTTTGCATTCAGTAACTATATATTATACAAAACTAATTCCTTATTCACAACTATCTGCATAATTGATCGCCTATTCAAGTTATTCACAGATTTAGAAACATTAAAACATTTGCGAATTGCTCCAAAATTTGAAATTTTGACTATTAATATGAAATAATTAACATTCCCTGAGTTATTATATGTCATTTAATAAATTTTTATATTAATGAGAGTGGAAAAATAGGTTAACGCATTACTGGGGTTCAACTTCAACTATATAAGTCAAAATTATTTGTACCGGTAGTACTATAATAAATTTAGAGAATTGCTATTTCCACCCCCCATTTTTGCTAATGCTACCCCCAATGATCGGACCTGGCATCCGACCTATATCGCATGGTTCCGAAGCGGACGTCACGTGATATGCGTTGCCTGCAGATTGGGTCGAAACTTTTCAGTAACACAACTGAAAATTACTATAGCAGTACCAGGTACTATTTCTCTCTGTATAGTACCCCTCTACTCACACAGTATCCGGGTACTATTCAAGCTAGGCTGAGACGTTTTTGAATAAGATCGGGTTACTATAGACAGCGCTATACGGTAAGTCTGTTGTTGTATAAAAATACAAAGATGTATCATGCAATTGAATACCCCGCTTTTGCCTTTCTAATACCAATTACTTGTTATAAATCGACTACGAACGTACATACATCAGGTTTACATGTAGTACTATCAATTAAAAGATTTTATACGGCAGAGAACTAGTAACACACCTTTAATATTACCAAGATATTAGCATCGTAAGAATATTAAGGTGTTGGTACAATTAAGCATATAGCAACGGTTAATATAGAACAATTATGTATCTTAAGATTAGGAATGTTATCGGCTTATTCAGCTCTATTCATTATCGGGTTTATATAATAAATATACAAACTGGTCTAGCCGATAACATCCCTAATAAAACTCAATTTTTGACTGTAAATAAACACTTGTTTTATTAATAAATAATCCGTCTTGAATATAATCTACATAAATCTTCAATTCTTTGACTATTATTAAGATAACGTATGAGATTAGACATACTTGGTGTGGCTAAAGACTATTGAAGGTTGGTCTATGCCTTTATCATAACAAAATATGATATAAAGTTGCCCACTAGAATTTTCCCCTTAGCAGATTTCAAATACCGTTCAAAAGCATTTTTCATCCTTAGAAAAATTCCTATGCTATCGTAATAGCAAACTCCACCAGTAAATTGTCCACTGGGATTTCCTTTTTCAGCAGATCTAAATACTATTTTTTCGTCTTCATAAATTCCTATTCTTTGTCAACAACAGTTTCTAACTAGAGTTTGGAACCGGTTTTATTTTTATATATAAAAATCAATTAAAGCCGGTTCAAATTCTATTTCTAACATTTAATTTTTTGTATTACCTAAAATCTCTAGGATTCGTTCTTGCAATCAAAACTAATTAAAATGGCACACTTCATTAAGCGTTAAATCTGATCTTGTTCATTTTCAGCCCTAATCAAACACGTAAGATATGCATATATTAGAGACAAGTAAAATATTAATTTGCTTAAAGAAAGAAGAATATAAAGAAACATTATAACTTGCGAAAGCCTTGATTTAAAACTTATACTTCCAAAATGACCATCATATGAGCGCTGTTCAATAGAAAAGGGAGAGATCTCTTTTTAAATCTGGTCAAATTGACCTGATTTAAAAAGAGATCTCACCCTTTTCTCTTGAACAGCGCTCATATAGAATTTTATATTTGTAAAGTTACACTAGCGATCTGTGTTGAAGTACGCATATTTATAATAATCGAAATAATGATGTATCCATGATATAATAAATTTGATAAATAAATATGACGTATTTATGATGTAAGAAATTTGATCCTCTCTTTTCTCTTTTTTCGCTCTGAAAAAAAAAAAGCTGGTTTGATTAATAATCGTATTAGCTTCTTAAAACTTCACATATATTCCATTTCTTACCTCATATTCAAGTATGCAACCACCTTCACCTAATCAATTTACAAGTCATAACGAGCTTCTTGAATATGTTCGGGCTTTCTCCAAGACTCAAGGATATGCTGTATCTATAAAAAGATCACGATCAGACAGAAAAGGAGAAATAAAAAATATAACACTAGATTGTGATAGAAGTGGTTCCTATAGGAACAAACTAAATTTGACAGATGATGCATGCCGTAGAAAAACAGCATCGAGACTCTTGGATTGTCTGTTTGAGCGTTTTGGCTCCAGACGTAAAAATATTTGGTACCTTGAGATTTGAAACCCTGAACACAACCATGATGCATTGACAGATATGTCTGGACATCTGATTGTATGAAGGTTGAACGCTGAACAAAAGAACTTAGTTGAGGAAATGGCTGCTGGTGGTTCTCGTCCACGTAAATTTTGGCAACTATACATCAGAATAATCCATCTTTGATGGCTATATCTAAGACAGTCTACAACAGCATGCAATCTATCCATAAAGAAAGGCTTGATGGTCGTACACTGGTCCAAGCTCTTCTTGACGAATTACAAGGATCTGAATTCGAATTTGACTATCAAAGTGATCAACAAAACCATATTACACATTTCCTTTTTGCACATAGAACATCTATAGCTTTAACTCGTACCTACCCTACCGTATTGCTAATTGATTGCACGTACAAGACGAATAGATATAAAATGCCCTTGATGAATATTGTGGGTGTATCAAGTTTTAACACCACATTCTTTTCTTGTTTTGCATTTTTAAGTGACAAAACAGAATCGGATTACGAATGGGCCTTGACTTGTGTATCGAAAATTTTCAATGAATTATCTCACCCCAACGTGATCGTTACTGATCGGGAATTGGCTCTAATAAAAGCTATTGGCAAGGTTTTTCCTAGTTCTAAGAATATCCTATGTATGTGGCATATAAATAAAAACATTTTAACCAAATGTAAGCGCTATTTTACCACGGAAGAGAATTGGACCGAATTTTTAAAAAAGTGGCAAGTGGTAACGGCATCTGGTAGTGAACAAGAATTCATGACCAAATGGAATGAATTTTTGAGATATTATGCAAATAAATCTGAAGTCTTGGAATATCTTCAAGGGACCTGGATTCCCCATAAGGAGCGTTTCATCTCTGCTTGGACTGACCATCATTTGCACCTCGGTAACACAGTGACTTCAAGAGTAGAATCAGCGCATACCGCTCTTAAAAGGTGTTTGCAGTCGTCCACAGGTAGAAATTAGCATAGATATCCATTCTAAAAATACTTAAAATGTTTTTTATATTCCTATCCAAAGGTGACCTTGAATCAGTGCACCGTAAGATTGTACAACAAGTAGAATTACAAGCAAGAGAAATCCGTGCAACAATTTCTTCTCAGCGTATAAGAATACAACATACGCCCGTATTTCTCTCTTTGAACCTCTCATATACCGTGTTTCTGTTTTCGCCTTGAATAAGCTCCGTGATGAATTGGTTAAAGCATCAAATGCAACCCCCGATTCTCCTTTGAAACCTTGCACGGGAACTTTCAGATCCACGATGGGACTTTCTTGTTCACACATAATTAGTGAACGTTTAACAGCTAATCAGACATTACAGAAAGTCGATATTCATGAACACTGGTGGATCCAAGGTTGTCGTATAGAATTTTTGGAACTATCTCCTGTAAATAATGATCGTACAAACCTTCAGCCTCTCTTGCAATCCTTTTCAGACATGTACCAAGTCTGGTCACCACACCAACAAATTGCTATCCAATCCCAACTAGAAGAGTTGGTAAATACCCCGCCTGTCGCATTACAAGATCCAGTTACTAGTAAACCACGAGGAAGACCAGTTGGCGCAAGGAACAAAAGGACAACGCAAAGAGATCCATCCGCATTTGAGCACATTGAAAAACGGTCAAGACAATGTGGTACATGTCATCAAGCGGGCCACAACAGTCGCACTTGTCCTAATGTGTAGAAAAATTTTTGTCTCGTTAGCACGTACATTATATACTGTACTTTCTTACTAGTATATTAGTATGAATGTTTTTACTGTCTATTTGGTTCATTTTAAAGTGCGTATTAATAAATGAAGATGTGAGCTAATCGACAAAATTGAAAATTCAATTTTATTGGTCTGGATTTTCAAGGTATTCTGCAGGGACAATGCATATACGCATATATGCATTAAACCCACCCCATTAGATTATTATCTAACCTGTTACACATATTAGCCGGATCTACTGGGGCATGTATTTTAGTTAAATGACCTATCGCTATCTTACTACGAAACTTTTGACATCGCAAATATACTCTGGCGTACTACATGCAAACCCGATTTATAACAGGCAATTGGCATTAGTAAACATGAGAATTGCCGCCCTCAACCGATTTCAAATACCACTTAAATGCCCTTTTTTCATCTTTAGCTATGCCTATGCCACATTCATATAATCTTCCCAGATTATTTTGTCCCAAAAAATTGCCTTTTTTAGCAGATTTTAAATACCACACAAATGCTTTCTTTTCATCCTTAACCGTTCCTATGCCTTTTTCATGACATCTCCCAAGATCAACTTGTCCAAAAAAATCTCCACTTTCAGCAGATTTTAAATACCACTCAAATGCCTTTTTTTCATTCTTAATTGTTCCTATGCCTTTTTCATAGTAATATCCAAGATTTTTTTGCGCTTGAGAATTGCCACCTTGTGCAGATTTCAAATACCACTCAAATATCTCCTTTTCATCCATACCTGTGCCTATGTCATGAGGATTGCTAACTTCAGCAGATTTCAAGTACCACTCAAATGCCTTATTTCCATCCTTGGCTGTGCCGATTCTGCCCTTGAGAATTACCACCTTCGGCAGATTTCAAATACCACCAAAATGCCTTTTTTTTCATCCTTAGTTATGCCTATGCCTTTTTCATAGCAAAATCCGAGATTATTTGTCCACCAGGATTACCACCTTTGGCAGATTTCAAATACCACTCAAATGCCTTTTTATTATCTTTAGCTGTGCCTATGCAATTTTGATAGCACCATCCAAGATTATTTTGCCCTTGAGAATTGCCATTTTTAGCCGACTTTAAATACCACTCAAATGCTCTTTTTTCATCCTTAGGTGTTCCTATACCTCTTTCATAGTAGAATCCAATATTACATTGTCCTCGAGAATCGCCACCTTCAGCAGACTTTAAATATGATTTAAATTTAATTTTTTTATCCATGATAATTTGAATTAAAAATTCTTTGTATAGAATTTTAGATTTAACTTCTGGTAGATTTACCGCCTATGTGCCTTTATACTAATGTTAAGAGTGTGGCTAATACAAACTCCTAAAAAGGAAACCGCCAATCAGCGAGTTCAATTTTTCATTTATTGTAGGCATTGTAATTGTGCATTGTAAAAATGGTCTGACTGGAGTCGATTTTCCGACAGTACAATTTATTATATCTAGATCTAGATCTAGATCTAGTATAAAAAACGTAAAAAAGCAAATTTCCTTTTGTACAATTTTTATACCGTGATATAAAAATGACATTTTTGGTTGACAATATTAGGTACAAATCAGTATATTTTTGGAAAATCGACTCCATTCGATCTTTTTTTTGAACCAAACAGCATAACTTTAGGACATTGCCGACAAAATATTTTATAAGGCCCGACGAACACGAGTACTATGAAAGAAAAAAAGCAAAGAAAGCAAAAACACTGAAACTAATGTTTAAACCGACCTTGATGCACTAAATATCGGTAACAAATTTTACACATAAGAGGTGTTCTTTATTCCTATATCCCCACATTAACGCCCTAGCTTTAAATTCTGCCTTTGTGTACTGTACTTAATTTAGGCTGTTCGAAATTACAATTTCGTTTACGTTCTCTCCCCCTCCGGCTCCAAGAGCTCCCCCTAGAATTAAACAGGCCAATTAGAACGTTCATTGCGATTCCAATAAGTCACGTGCTATAAATCAACCAATAATAATGTGATTATTTTTGCATTTAAATTGGCCCCCACCACACTTAAGCTTCGTAAGGGAACGTTAAACGAAAATATAACTTCAAACGGCCTTATTTTCATATTTAGTTTCCTTGTTTGGTCTTGTATTACTCGTAAATCGTCGTCATGCGAATTAGCCCATCTGTACGTAGGCGTTTCTTTGAAACAAAAATATTACGTACCGATTTATTATTTTATAAACATTGCATCAAAACTTATATAAAAAATATATATCAATACAAGGGTTTTGGGTCGCATATTTTAGCAGTTAAACTCCCAAACTCCACAGACAAGAACTGGAGTGGTGAGAGAACATCAGCAAGTTGTTTTTTTATAAAACCTACATAGATCTACAACTTTACATAAATATTATATAGACTACTATATTAAATTATATATGTTAATTTTTATATATTATTTAACATAGAATTTGTGTAAAAACTTTTTAAACTTATATAAAAATAAACGTATAAAAAAGGCTTATTTAAATGTTATATATTTATGAATTTTATGTATTATAATTAAGTAACTTTTTATAAGCTATAAATATCTAAATACATAAATTTTATATATTAACAAATTTCATATATTATAACTATATAACTTTTATATATCGTAAAATTTAAATAATAATTTTATATAAATCTTATATATCGTAAAATTTAAATAAAAATTTTATATACTGTATTACCGCGGAATAGCGCACATGGGCGCTATTTCGATAATCACATTCCCTAAAAATAGTATACTTGGCTTCAAAATAACGCCCATGCGCGTCCCGAAATAGCGCACACTTTATATAGTATACTGTATAAATGAATGTATTTCTATAACTTTAAGCGTACTGAACCACGTGAAAAATTCTTAGCACCATCTCATCTCTCCTTTTGTTGCTGACTGTTTATCATCAAATTTTTATACGAATATTTGACAGATAGGTCGGATAATATGAATTAAAACTCTTACCACATGCCCAGATAGAGTCAATTAATACGTAATGAGGTCATGAAGCATATAAATAAATAAATATTATAAATTTAATATCGATAAGTAAAAAATTAAATAAAAGTTAGAATAAGCAAATAAAAAATAAATAAAAATTAAAATAATAATGGGTAATAAAAAATATGTATTAATAAAATAGCAAATTAGCGTTATTTCAGTATCGCAAAGTAGAAGTTCAAGTTCATATGTACAGTACGCTAAAAGTGGGCGTTGTGAATGACATTAAGTGTTCTTCTATTCTATTTATATAAATTTTTAGTACCGTACAGGATAACTACTTGTTTATGTTTATGAACCTGAATAACAAAGAAATTATTTGCCACTAAGTTATGTATTTTCTATTTAAGGAGATTGATTTTCAAATAAATATTTATATATTGCACATGGGCGCTATTTAAAAAATCTCTTTTGTGCATAAAAACTAGGTTGATTTTGAAATAACACATATGTGCATACTTGAAATACCACGCAGGTGTGCACTATTTCATGGTAATACAGTAAATGTTATATATTAATAAATTTTACATATATAATTATATAACCTTTATATATTATAAATTATAAATAAATTTTTATATAAATTTTAAGAAAAAGAAATAGTCAATATCTCAAAAGTTACTAGAGTAACCCTGTTGTAATTGTAATTAAAAATGCTCATCTCGCAATTTTATTCCTAACACCAACTCTAATTCTAACCCTAGCCTTAAATATAACTTTCATTTCATTCTAATATATTATTTATTTGGCTATTTAACAAATTTTTATATTTTAAATTTTCGTTACATAACTGTTAAATAAATATTATTTAAAAATTATATTTATGTATAAAGTATGCTATATAAGTCTACATTGGGTTTGTAGACTTACATATAATTTTTAAATACATAAGTCTACATAAAAATAACTTTATGATGAAGTGATAAACAAATAAAGAACTGATAGTAAGGATTGACATCAGAAATGGAACACATTTGGCATATGTGAAAGGCCAAACTTAGAAATCCCTGGGGTAGAATGCTTTATAAAAACAAATATACTGAAATTATCTAGAATTGATATAAATTTTCTATATCAAAATCCATATACAATTATACAAATTAGTTGCAATTCCATACCACTTGATATGGAATTTCTTATGGAAACTTTCTAATTTATGATTTAAAAAGTATATAATATAATTAAAGATTAATTTTGTATATAATAAATACAATTAAAGATTAGTTCCGTATATATAATAAATATAATTAAGAATAAATATTATATATAATAAAGAAATATTATTTATAACTTATGCATATAATAAATATAATTAAAGATAAATTTTGTATATAATAAAGGTAAATTTTTTATAAATTCCATATATAATAAATATAGAATTAAGTTATATGCGATACATATGATATGTTTCTGTAGATCATCTCTGTATCAATAAAGTTTAGCCTTAGTTAGAATTAGGATGAGCATCTAGGTTAGGGTCAGAATTTGGGGTATATAGTAAAATCACTCAAGAAAACCTTTTTGTTAGAGCACAAAAAGTGGTTTTTTATACAGATTTTGAGTAATAAAAAAATGATCATTTGTTTCATATGGGCTATTCAGACTCATTTGTGTATTATTTGAGAGTGATAATCCAGATTTGCACAACAAAGATCTATTATATAATAATTAGATTTTGATGTATTCAAAAATATCACAACTATTATTCTTTTTAGAAAAAACATCATTTCTTCTAGCCTATCAAAAGCTTGAAAAGTGGATTAATAATAAGTTGGTAATAAGTTGGTAATAAGTTGGTAATGAGTTTTTCCAACTTAGGTCATAGGTAGACATTAAACCAATATTCACACATGTACAATAATTTGTTCTGTTGTTTATGACTGTGTTTGTACCGGTATATAATATTCTAACACTTTACTTTTATAAAATTTTTGTTTTTTAATTTTGTTAGACTTTGTACTTTGGAAAAACAATTTTTTAAAAAACACTTTCTTCAAATAAACAAAAAGAATGGCTGAATTACATTTACAAGAAACTCAAGATTCCCATTCTACTCACTATCCTTTTCAGAAGGTTTTTCAGCAAGACTATATACAAACCAATAGTCAGAAAGTTATTGATGATTATCTGAATATATATGTAATATGGCCAATTAGAAAACATAAAAAACAATACCTTTATAAAATTTTATACCTTGATTTTTATCCACAACAAGTAAAGCGAACTCAACAAAGTGGCTATCCAGTTCCTAATGAGTATATAGTTAGGGTAAAGGTCAATAGTATGTATTTGATTGCTAAAACTCAATATAATTCTTTTGTAGAGGTTGTATATACAATTACTTAGGATAGTTGTAATAAAAAAAATTAGTCAGTTTCAAGTAATAAATTAGCTAGTAATGCTTTAGCCTTATTTTTACAGGTTGTAATTAAATAATAAAATGCTAAATTAATATAAAATCAATTAATAAATTATTATACAGTAATATATATTTATATACTATACATTGTATATTTTATAATAGAAATTAACGGTTATAGTAATTCACAACTTTCAGTAATTATACTTTTAGGATTCAACTTAGAGTATTTAGAAAGGTGTTGAAACCAGAATTAACTCATTTTTAAAACTCAATCACAAAAAAAACTATTTTATAAACTTCAATCTGAGTCACTAAAAACAAATGTCTCAAAGCCTTGGCTTGTAATATTCATGATGGAATCGAGTTTATATTTAATTTTATAATTTTTATAATACAGTGTTAAATTCTATGAAATTAAATATAAATAATTTACATGTTAATTTTCAAAATTTAGATTCCGAAAACTTTCAATCAAATAAATTTTTAGATTTAGCTGTTTGTGCCTATGATAAGTTATTGATTTTTTATGATGCATATTGTCAGCTTGCAGCAATTATGCAAGAAATAGTATGTGAATATAAAGTTGAAAAGTATTAACAAGAAATAGCAAGAATTATAGATTATATAATTCCAATTCACATGGTTCAAGTTAATTTCATAGCTTCAAATAGGGCTTATAGATCGCTTAGGAATATATTATTTGTTTTAAGAATATAGCAAATCAGCAGTATTACAAGTAGAGGATGTTATTCATATTAAATTAAGTAAAGATGGGTAACAAGTTGGCAAGTACATAACAATATAATGCTAACTGCATGTATATTAAATGAGCATGATATGGTTTTAAGCCCATCTAATCAATATTGTATTTTCTTTTATAATAGTACAAAACAATATGAGTCTCTTTAGAAATTTTTTAATTGACAAATTAGTGACTTTCAATACAGAAGGAATTATCGACTCGAATAACAATCATTAGAAAATTGAATATTGGTTTGGTTCAGATTGAAAATTTATATCATTAATTCTTGGTACTAAAGGACCAATAGCAGATTATTTTTGTTTATATTGTGATTGTAAAAGCGCAGACCATTGGAATATGAATAAAGATTATAAAAATTTATATAATACTTAGTGACAAATAAATTCAAATTATTTACCTTTTTTAGAACAACAACATTGTATACTAGATAAATTACATGTAATGCTCTGCATTACTGATGTTTTATTTAAATGTCTTTTTTTTGAATTGTTATTAAATTGACATTTCATAAAAAACAAAAAAAAAATGAAATAACAATTCAAAAACAAATAGAATCAACTATTTATTCTATCCCTTACTTTGTAGAGGTTTGCAGGCAAATTTGCCTGTATAATTACTATAAATAAACCTCTGATCTAGTTTTTTAATCATTTAAGATATTTAAATAAAATTTGGTATTATAATTTAAGAACAAGGATTATATTTTTGAATTATTTAAACTTATATTATAAGACAAAAAGTTTATGTTGCTTATAAGCTGAAAATATTAAATTTTAAAGAAATTTTTTAACCAAAAAAATATTTTACAATATCTTGGCGAATTCTTTAAATATTGGTTTTAATTATATAGTTTCTTATACAACTTTGTAGTTTATATAAAGGATGACAACTTTCATTATTTGACTTTAAATGATTTACTTGTAAAAATTAGGACTTGTATTAGAAGTGAAAATTTNTTTCATTATTTGACTTTAAATGATTTACTTGTAAAAATTAGGACTTGTATTAGAAGTGAAAATTTTTTTATAGACGGGAACATATAAAATTTGAGAAAACCTAAAGAAAATATTCTATAGTAAAAGTTCCAAAACAAAAACTTTAAACTTTTATTACACTAAAGTTTTTTAATACTTTTAAAAAAATTTTATAATAAAGTTGATAAAACAGAACTAATATTATATTTTTTACTTAGAAAGTATATAGCTAAAATTAATATTTAAGGTTTTATTTAAAAAATTTAAAATCTTAAAATTTTCGCAGGCAAATATGCCTGCATAACAAATTAAGGGATAGGTATTAACATTTTTAAATTCAAAGAACCTGAAACACCAAAGAGAAAGTAGCATTGGATATCACTAATATGACCTAATAAATTAATAATTCTAAACAAGTATTCTGTAACTTCATTTATTTTAGGTCAATAAGGAAAAGAAATACAACAACTCTGGTATGATTTTTTTTTTATTTATAAAATAATATGTAAAATTAATTTAACAAATGAGGATATTGACAATTTTGGAATTTTTAACACAACAATGGGTTAGAAAACTTTGTCAACCAACAATCGAAAACCAAGAAAGAAAAATTCTACAAGAAGAACTCTATTAACATAATGATGTTACCCCTATATGCATATATTAGCATATCATATTTCAAAATTTATGAAGTTTCTTAAAACAAAAAATTTATATCTACAATGGTTTTTGTGTTCAGGCATTTAAAAAAAATCACACTCATGTTCAATTATTTTAATTGACTAAAAGGCTATAATTAATCAAACTTTATGATTGATCAAACTATATTATCAATTATGATCAATCAAAAACTTTCATAATTGATCAAACTATATGATTAATCATGATCAATCATATTAGGTTTGATTTTTATATCTAACACAAGCTAACAAAATACCCTACCCTTAAGCAGAAAAATAAATTGAAATTACTTAAAATTTTATTATAATAACATGATTTAAATTAAATAAAAAAAATTTATCACTAAATTTTACATATAATTGTATATTTTTTAATAATATATACTTTATTATAAGATACATGGATACTATGAACATGGACATGGACAAGCCAAAAAAGGTATAAACATAGTAAATATAATATTACTGGGCCAAAAGATGTATGACTTAAAGGTCAGAATTGTAATACTATGTTGCAATAGTATAATGTGATAACAAATATATTAAATTAGTTATATTTATGCTTGCACAATTAATTCTTATATAATTAGAGAGCAGAGCAAAAGCATAAGTATAGAAAAATAAATAATATTAAGAGAAAATCCTTTTTTTGTTGACTTTTAATAAAATATAATTGTAATAATAAAATACTTTCTTAAAATAACTTACATTAAAACCTATCTTAATTAAAAGATATAGTTACAAAACTAATTTTTGAAACAAAAGATTGATTTTTGAATCAATTATGATAATTTTAAAAAAATTAGAACAATTAATTAGTATTATACTATATTATTTTTCTTACTTACAATAATTACTTCGCTTCTCTCTGTTTCTATATTAGATCTAATTTTAGATTTCAGATTAATATCAAAAAATAATGCATTATAATGATAATCAAAAAAATATATACTTATACTATCTTATTATCTTTATCTAGTACCTTTATAATATTTAGACAAAAATGAAATAATATACTCACACTTGCAAATTTCTATTCATCTTGCATGGACTATTATAGTACACAAAAGCCAAGGCCTTACCTTATCCAAAGCTGTAATAGATATTAGTAGAAAGAATTTACAGCTAGTTTTTTTTTGTAGCAGTGTCTTGAGTTCATATTTTCCAAAATATTATGTTAAGCTTTTAGTTGTAAAAATTCAATGAATTAAGAACTATAAATAGGTAAAAGAATAACAAAAAGAAGAAATGTAGTTGATTTCTTTAATACCTAAAAATTGAATGCATTAAATGTTAAAACATAATATCAAATTTATTACGAAATAACAAATAGATCTAGATTTAGTTTTTTTTATAGAACTCAATTCTATTTTTTTTTGATAATTAAAAAAATATATTAATTAATAAATTGATCTAAACTAAATTAAAACATAAGTAAATCATATTGAACTCTTTCTGACAATCATTTGAACCAAATTACCAATGGAAGAAAACAAGAAGTTTTTTATTAGATAGTTGTCTATACTTAATATATAGTAGGATAACACAGAAAACAGTTTTTATAAAGGTCAACTGCCTTCCCAGGGACTCCTTTTTATATTTGATATACAAGCCAAAAGTGTACTTTTACAAGATAACTAGCAGAAGGTGGAGCCCTTGTATGAGAAATTTTGGTAGAAATTAAGTTTTCTTCTGTTAATGAAGTTTCTTGTAGTAAAACAATGGGAACAACAAAAAATAAAGTTTTCCAACTACACCCTCTTCATTAAATTTCTTTCAAGTATTGTCTTACTTCGCTTTAGATTTTTTCAAAATTTTCACCAAAAAGTGAGAATCTCAGCTTACCCCCTTCAAAAGATCAGCAGTATTTACTCCTTCTGAATTGGGATGATCTGAATCGGACCAGTGCCATCATGAGTGAATTTGGTTGCTACATACAAATAAACAATGAATGACATGGTTAGATCTGAATGGCACGTGAAAAATTTCTTATCTTTTTTTTTTTAGATTTGTCTTTTTCTTTTCATATACTTGTACATATAATTTATCAGTAGATATTAGTCTTGTAGTATTATATAATTTTTATCATTTATACTAAACATGTTAGCATCCAAAGTTTCTATTTTTTTTTTGCTTTTCCTTTGGTTTTTCTTTTATTATTTCTTTTCTTTTGGTTGTATTTTCAGTTGGTTATTTGGTTAGTCATTTAGGTTTTGTCCCCTCTTTAATCTTTTCTCCTTTTTTATTCTTTTTTATGAGAAGCTCAGAGAAGAAGTTTTTAGGTGAAATGGATTCTGTGGTTGGTTTCTGAATCCAGGCAGTGCTATACTTCTTGCTTGATAGGGAAGACCATTGCTTGAGTATGAGCAAACTATTTCAGTACAGTAGCCAAACTTGGGCACCAATTTGGGCAACCAGGTTCGTATCGGTTATTACTATTGGGGTATATATTATGTAGTCTCTATATAATTTCTAATAAAGGCCAGACTGGCTACAAAGCTTTAAAAAAAAATTAAGATATAAGTTGACAGCCTTTAAAGCTGAAATTTTGAACCTTTGAACTGACAACTATGTCTATTGCACTTTTAGTTTTATTACAGATTATTGCTATATTGTAAAATATAATACTAGTAAAGGTGTTAAATTTGAAGTTCTATATAAAATAACCAGCTTTTAGCTAAGTGATTACTATAAACTCATAATAATAGTTTTTTTATCTAAAGCAATTGTTTTGCAAAGCAAATTTTTTTTATATAATACACATACAGATAAACAAAAAATTTCAAACTTACAATTTCGATCTAATTTTTTATTAAATTTATGCATATGTATCAAAGGATGATTTTTTTAGCCCAAATGCATCAAAATGTAACTTTTGTATCACTTGACATAAACACTAAGAGTCTGTTACTATGCTCTAGACAATAATAAATATAAATATTGGCCAATCGGATGTTATAATCTATATTTAGTCCAATTTTGTGATTATAACAAGAGTTTTTTATTAATAAAAATAATAAAAAATTAAATTTTTTTGTGATCGTGATTATATGTAATTTGTGACTATAATGAGATTTTTTACCTATATTTAAGTCTGTTGCACAATATTGGGACTTATGTAAAGGTGTGACTATATAGGGTGTAATTATAGAGAGATCAGACTGTAATTTGTTTCTTTTCTTAACTCCATTCTATCATTTTCTATCTTAGATATTGCTCATACACTATTTTCAATATTACTAGTGCCTTTATTAGAATTAGTTATCATTATTCTATTTGTAACAATTTTATTATAATTTATGTTCTTTTAAACTTTCAATCAATATTGTTAACTTAGAACTTATTATACACAATATTATTATTGCAAATTTCAATATTTTTTTTATCTTTTTTTTGCATTATATACATCTATATCATATATTCTATTACCTTGGAAGTCTTGCTTTGTTTATTGTATTATATGTCTTATTATTCTATCAATATCAACTGCAGGTGTGTTTTACTTTTAATTTCTGTTACTCCTGCTTTAGTATCAATACTTTTGAACTTACTATTGCCTAATTTTATACTTTTATTCTCTTTAACATAATTTCTATATTGGTAACAATGTCCAACAATAGATGTTTTATTACTTTGACTAATTAAATTAATTTTTATTTTTTTTGTCTATATAATTACTGTTTATACATTCTATGATATTATTATTTACAACTATTACCTTTTTTGTCTTTTCTACAAATCTCAAAAATCCCATATATTAAGCTTTCTACTGAACTTTCTTTATTATATTTTTGAGCTGGATAATTACAAATAAGAGGTCCCTGAAATATATAGATAGATTAGGTATTAGTTTGTTTATTTTTGGAATTTTTTATATAGATCTTTTCTATTTATAGTAATTTTTTGCTTATTGTTAAAGTTTTTTGCAGATCTTTTTATTTTTAGTATTTTTATAATAAACGTAATCTATCTATATATATTTTGGGGCTCTGATAAAAAGTTCTTATGTCAACACATATAGTATAGCTAAGATCTATAGTATTTTTTTTATTTTTTGTTTCTTCAAACTCTTTATTACTTTAACTACTAATTCAATTATGCTTTTAACTAACAATACCAACTATCATTTACTACACAAATATATAATCTTTATTTATTGCTTTTTCTTTTTGTATTACTTGAATTAAATATTTACTTTACAATATACTTGTTAATCATATACAATTGATACCAGGCATCTGTAATTTATTAATTATAGCACATTTAACAACTATAAACTTTTTGAACATTTATATAGTATAATTTTGATATGTTTAGCAAATAGAGCTATTCAACTACACAGGCCTTTGTATTATAGTTATTTAAACTACTGTGTATTTATGAGGTTTTAATACTAAACTTTACTTGCTTGGCAATAATATACCGTATGTGTTTGAAAATAAGCCACCTGTTGTAGTCAAAAATTACACAAAAAATATAAAGTAGCTTATTTTCAAATATTGAATTTTTTGAAAAAATTGAAAACTATACTAATAAAAACTTGTCCAAATAAGACCAAATTTTTATTAAAAGTATATTTTGTTGTTCTAAACAACTTTACTTAATCGACCTTTTGAGATTTACTTGGTAAAATTTAGATTTTAATATATAGCAAATGCTAATGAATTTTTTAAAATTTTTTAAAAAAATCAGGGGTAGCTTATGTTAGATATTAGCTTATTTTTGGACATACCCTCATACAGTAACAACTGATATATTGTACAGTTACTTCTATCTAATACATTCATACAGATAGTTTATTTACTTAGAAAATTATAAAGATATTGCAGTTTATAAGTTAGTCAGATCAAAGCTAGATACTTTTCCTTTAGATTTAATGCCTTATATATTAATTACTAATTTACATTTGTATTACTTATTATTATATAATTAGCTATCAATTATGCAACCATTATTTAAACTTTTAATTAACTCTATACAAATCTGATTATACTATTTTTAGGTTCCAATTAGTAACACAAAATCCTGAGATAATAAATTTAATAGTAATACTAGAAAAACCATTCTTTAACATTTTCTAATTGGGCTAATTTGGACAAATTTAAACAAATATACTAGTTTTTATTTGCATACAAATCATTTTTGACTTAATTGATTCAAAAGTTTATTTGATTCACTATTAAATCAATAAAGATAAACGATAATTTATTTTATATAAAAACTAATATGATGTTCTAAATTTGTTCAAATTACCTAATCAAAAAATGTTAAAGAGTGGTGTTTTTAGTAAAAATTCTATTTATCAAGATTTAAATAGTAGAAATATTTTATTATGGGTCGGTGCAAAAATGTAGATACACAAATATCGTTATCTAAAATGATCAAATAATTGAAAGTTGGACGATCACACTATATGGATATAAAAATTGCAAAAAAGGTAAGCATGATCAATAAACTTTATTTAAGGTTGATTTTTTTTATTAAAATGGATGACTTGAAATGAGACAAATGTGCACTAAGTCTTAATAAATGTAGAATAATTTTTAGCACTCAGTACTTTTTAAATTGTCAACAAGGCCAGAAGCAATGAGAAGACATGCAACTACACAAGCTTGTTGCCATAGTTTTGGGGCCTTAGTTGCACAAGTAATTGATAAATAGAACAATAGTGAAATAAAGAATTAACAGAACGTAAACCATCGAGTTAGCCCAACAAAGAAGCCAATTCTAATGTTGCAGAAGTTATACGTGACATAGTTATATCTGCAAACATCTTTGGCACTCCTTTTTCTGCACCTGTTTTGTGAAAGAAGCTTGAAGAAGAAGGTTATTGCTAGGTAATAAATACGGGCACAATTTGTTTTACACTCTCATACTACTGTGAGCTCAACTGATTAAAGAAATTTGGGTCATCGTGAAGCACGAAGTTGCTAAAGCCACTCCGCATCCAATTCTTATTTATATTAGAAACAAATTGTTAAAAGCATTTACAGAAAAGGTCAGTTCTAAAACTATCACAGATCTTTGGCGAAAAACACTTACCAGGGCAAAGAAATGCAGGAATCATGATGATTACATTGCTTTGGTCGAAAATGATATCAAAGATCTTTAAATTGAAGAAATTATTGCCTAATAAAAATTTTTTTAAAATTTAATAAGGTTAATAAAAATTGTATTTAAATGATCCTAAATAGTGAAACAATAAATAAAAAATTAAATACTTATGCTAATTTTTTAAAAAAAAATTTTACTATCACCATTTTTGTGTATCTACATTTTTGCACTGGCCTATAGATAATTTACAAAATTTATATATTGCAGTTTTGGATCTTTTGATATATGGGTGTCCCCAATTAAAAGGGCACATTTTTGCATTTTTTTAAAAAATAAGTTGATATTAGATTCATATTTATTTTAACATAATTGACTTTTTTTAATTATAAATAAAAGTTGATTTGTATAATAAAATTTAAGATAATGTAAAAAGAAAAATTACATGCTATTGCATAGAGCTAACATATTACAAGATTACCTAATAGTCATCCGTAGAGGTTGTACCTGAAATAAATTTCAAATTCCGGATAACCCGCCCGTTTACCAGATTATTACCGGGTCATAAACCGGATTGTTTTAAAAAATCTGGGTTACCCGGGTGACCCTGTTGACCCTGTTTGTTTGATTGGCTATTGCAAAATTGAGGTAGCTCTTAAGGGTATGTAATTTTTTTAGAGGTTGTACCCGTTAAAAAATTTAAGCTCCGGGTTACTCACCCGTTTACAACATTATAAACTGGGTCATCTTAATAATCCGGGTAACCCAGTTTTTTTTGATTGGTTGATGCAAAATCATAAATTCTCTTATATGCATTTTTTTAAAAAAACTACGTATAATGATAATGGTAACTGATAAATTTATTTAATTTTTATGTATAAAATTTAATATATAAGTTTAACCGGCCTAAAAATCATTCAGCAAATTTCACAGGTGCCTCGAGAAGCATGATAATAGCTGTAACATAATCAGTTTATTCTCCAATAGCTAGAGGCCATCAGAAAATAAACTGGGTTCAAATAATAATATTTAAAATGACCTCACTCCCAACGGACATATGTACTGTACATACATTTGTACGTTATATTATCATACTTATGGATAATTAATCTGGGTCACCCGGTTAATGATAGCTATGACCCGGTTGACATGTGTTAACCGGGTTACCCAGGTAACACTTATACGAGTACAAGCTCTAGTCATCTGCCATCTTTAACCAATCAATATTATAAAATTTGATTAATTCCAAATTAGTCCAAAAATCAAAATAAATAATTAATTTCAAATATCTCAAAATAAAATACAGTCACACTCTCTAAGTCCACTTTCTCTAAGTGCATAGTATATAAAAAACTTCTCTAAGTGCAAACCCCTTTTGGTTTCAAATAATATAACAATTACAAATTTTAACTTCTCTAAATGTACACATTCTCTAATTGCACACATTTTGTTTTTTTTTACTATAGTCCCAAGGGTGTGCACTTAAAGGGATGTGACTGTATATATAAAAATAGCCCTTTTAATTGAGGACACCCCATATAATTTTGATAAAGAAAAGACTATAGACTATAGCAATAGATATCTATGTATTTAGTATTATCACATAGAGAAAAACATTACAATATTATATAAATTTAATAAATATTAAAAGCTCATATGTTTAATAAAATATATTTATTTTTATACTAGATTAATTTGTTATAAAATTTTAAATAGGTAATTTTGGAATTTAGAAATAATCAACAACTTTAATTTCTTATAGCATGTTTTTTTTTATTTTTTAAAGCCAAAATAATGCTATAGAATTACGTAAAATCTTTTTTTCTGACAAAAGTAAACTGCATAAGTTGGTTTTAAAATTTAATAACATAAATAAGATTATAAGATAATTCTTAGAATAAATTTAAATTTCAAAGTGCTAATTTAAGATTTTTGACCAAGAAATTTAAAAATAAAATATATCTTTAATACTATAGTCTGGTATAATTTCTAGATTTAAATTTTGAAATTATAAAAAAATTGGCCTATTTGTCTAAATGAATTAAATAATATTTATTTAAAATAAGATTATAAAATAATTCTTAAATGAATTTAAATTTCAAAATCTAATTATGTTTGGACAAGAAATTTAAGAATAAAATAGCATTTTTAATATAATAGTCTGGTATAATTTTTAGATTTAAATTTTGTAGTCATGAAAAATTGTTCTATTTGTCTAGAATAATTAAATATAGACGATTCAGAATATCATATCAGCGGATCGGCGATAAACTGTTACACAAAAATTTGCTCCTAAGTAACGTTGAAAAACTAACAAACGAAGTACTTATTACAACTAACAAAAGAGCCTTTTTGACGCCTAGACAAGTTAAAAAACCAATAAAACTTAATAAAAGAGCTATGCTAAGCTGTAGAAAGAAGTACTTTTATCGTTTGTTGAAATATTCGGGTGTTTTAGGATGGGTTGGGCATTGAGAAATGGGTTGGTAACTATCAAGGGTAAATTCGGAAGCTAATTTTCAAAAAAAAATGGCCTTTTTAATATACTTTTGGCTTATAATTAAATACATGAATTTCATAATTTTCTACGTACTTAATTATAAATACAAAGCTGGTTAAAAAGGCCGTTTTTGTGAAAATTCGCTTTGTAATAAATTTTCGCGTAAAATTTTTTTGATAATCCTCGATCATGATTGGTCGAGCCGACATGTTACGCCGATCCGCCAAAATAAATTTATAATTGTATTACTTTTTTAATAAATACTTTTAATAATTAATGAATTATTATGACTTGGTATTGATTCACATTTTGATTATAGATAGAATTGAGATAGATCAAGAACTTTGCATGATCAAATTGCACTTTGAAAAATTTTTCATTATTCTATAGTTTTTCAAAACAGCTAGTTTAATAGATGTAATCTATTCAGAAATATATGAAGGACTTTTTCAGATAAAACTAGATTTTGTCAAAAAAATAAGCATTACAATTTTGTGCTAGAGGCAGTTTACAAGCTCATAAACATATAAGAAATAAGATATTTCTTTAGACTATTAAGAATATTCCCTACTAGTTTGGGCATATAACCTATGATGATAATGTAATATATTGGATACATTATTATTGGCAAAGAGAGGGTCGTCTAATGCGGTGCATCATGACCAATCAATTTAGATGATCTTCGGCGAAGCAAAACAAGAAAGAAGCGAAAAACCTGAAAAATACAAAAAAACAGCAGTCTAAATCTACCTTGATGGTTAATTAAAAATGCCGGGAAAGCAATTTTGCTTAATGTAACTACCTAAAACCTACCTAACTGTAATCTAAGATGACCCTAACCCTAAAGTTAATTCGATAAAATACTGTATATACGATAAAATACTGTATATCAGTCGATCGAGATGTCACATCTAAATTTTTATCATATGATTTTCATAAATTACACAAATCGACGAAATCACGTTTTTAAAATTTTCTCTCAAAGTCTAGTTATAAAAAATAACGTTCCTTAAAACAAATAAGCTGCCGGGGCTTCAACGAATCGAATGGTGTAAAGTATACGAAAAACCAACGTCTCCCGGTAATGTGCGACCCCTTTAAAGATGGGCAATTATTTTGGCTTTTTTCGCATGATTC